>VICI01000412.1:0-39632 GCA_019593645.1 Akabosia matsudoensis | reverse complement strand
GTTTGTACTCCCAGCCAAACATTTACGTTAACAGATTTTTATTTATGGGTGCGCTCATTGATAACAAAAATGTTTATAAGAGCGATGATGAGTACTGTCTCTATGTAATAAAACCTTAGCATTATAGTATTTCTACAGTTAAAAATGTACTTACAAACTGTGTATAAGGGAAATTTGGTAATCAACATGTGGTAAAAATCAAAAAGCCTGCCTTAGCTAAATCCTCACGAAAATTTTAACCAGCTTTTTCGTTTTTCATCCGTCTGCCATTTTAAGGATTTAAATACAATTTACACTGATTAACTGACGGATCTGCAAACCAGAAAAGTCTGTTTCGGGTTTTGATCCTTTACAAATGTCTCCCCCTACGTTTTTCTTTTCTTTTTTGGGGGGTCTCCTTGTGACAAGTACAATTTATCCAGACAATCTCCAAATTATAGTATAAACCTCCTAACAGTCTCTTTCCTCCGAATGCTGTACCACCCTTCTAAATTCTCGATAACAATAGGTCATTACAAAAAAATATCGCATGATTGGATAATGATGCTTCTATTAAGAATTTTTTATAAATTAATGGAAAATAATTCTCACAAAAATGTTATTCTTCCCCTGTGCAACGGTGGTCTTTTCTCGATGCACAAGGGTTAAATTCTTACATATCATCAATATACCACATTTGCTTAGGTCAAGCCCTACACATATTTCCCAGTTGTTTCCATCCACGATATTTAAATTACACTCCACACGTCCACGGGGTTTCATGTTACTTTATGCTTTAAATACACGCTCTGACACAACGGTTGCCACCGTTTACTTAAGCTCGTTGACTTTTATCCACTCAGCATTTTAAAACTATATTCCCATCACTGGAAACATATTTTTACGACATGATGTACGACGTTAATGACAGACATGTCTCTGTTTCTCCCTCTCTCTCACTTCCCGAACAAACACGGGTTTTTTATTGGTGCAAGTTAAAAAAGCATCCACTTTTGAAACAAGTGGCTACTTGTTACAAAACCCTCCATGCACATAAAAAATATTAAAATGTGATATTCGAGAAGAAACACAGTTTTTTTACCCTTTCAGTCCCTATATTTCTAAGAAATAAAAGTTTGTCATGCATGTCGTTTTCACCCTCACCCGGATAATGCACGCTTCATCGATAATCCCATATAATATTTACAGCATTTTTTCTTCATACAAACGTGTGAGTTTAAAATAAAAAGGATTTCATATAAAAAATGTGCTCCACTTTTGTTACCAAACGTTTATTTATTTTTTGTGCAGAGTAACTGTTGCTTCAGAAAACAGATCATGTTTCTTAAAAAAAGACTCGTTGCCGAATCAAAACCACTTGAGATTATTGTTTTTAAACCTTCGAAAATCCTTTTTGACCTTTTCCGGTGGTTATTTCGACAAGGTTTTAAAAAAAATCTTCGCTGGACTGTGACAGAAGTGCAGAGTCAAGAGTCACCCGGTTTTCACCCCTCTCGCAGTCGTTTAGTGTGAGGTGCAATGTCACACTCAATTTATTTTTAGAGAAAAATGTATTTTAGTTTCCAAATGAAAATCTTGTCATTTGGAGGGGGGCCGAGCAAATCCCTCCTAATTTAGGCTGATAGTTAGCCCGAATTAAGTATGCGAAAGCTATCTGAACTACTAAGTTTGGCTAAATTAGGCAATGATTTTTAATGATTGCGCTTACATCCGGTGTAACAAACGTATTGTCAGTGGAAGATATGCAGTTTTGTTGCAAGATAAAATTGAAAGGAAATGAGGAGCCAGTTGCCTCCGATTTAGTCATTTATCATTCCATTCACAGCGAGAATTTTACGACTCAGAATGAAACATCGGAGGATTGTTGACTTCCCTCCTTTTAAAATCTATGGACACTGCCAGGCACCATTAAAAACAGTTATATTGTACATTCAATGTTGTTGTTGTTTTCATTGGAGTTGACTGGTGAAAAATGTCTATCAGGCTTGAGGTAGACATTTTTTGTTGCGCCTATCTCAGCCACAAAAAAAATCAGTTTAAAAGCTTTGAACGATTTATCAGGAGGGAGAGATGTTGTTACGTACACGTTTTACATGCAACAGGTTTAAATTTACTTGTGAAAAGAATACACGAGGGGCTTGTTTGCTAGGAGAGAATTAAACATCCGCCGGGTTTCCTCACAAAAATCATGACAAGCCATTATTGCCAGTCCATTCCATGCACAAATGACGATGATGACGGTTTCGTGTTCACTTTCATTGCTTTATTTTTTCACGGCTATTTAAATGAAACGACGATTCTGTCCGAATTGTTTAAAGCATAGGGGGGAAACGGCGGAAGCTAGAAATTCTGTATGATATCTGCTTTTATATATAACTATGCTAGATTTCCATTGATTGTTTCATTACGTAACTTTTCCTCTTTGGAGTTATTCCATCACTACCTCTGGAAAGCTCTCCTCTATAAAGGGAGCGCACAAAACACCTCCTTCCTTGAGAAGACTCATGGAAAATTTACAAATCCACATCGAATTAAGAACATGTTTCCAAACCACTGCCATGGCCACGTTCAGTATGACACCAGATCTGTAGAAAAGCTGCAACAAGTATTAAATAAAAACGTGGGCATGTACATTTCTTTTTGGACTTTGCCCCCTCCCACCCGTTCTTGTATAGAAAGGAGGTAATAGGGTAGCCGCAATCTATTAAATTTGATTCCCGTCTTGGCATCCATTTTGCCCTTGTTTTGCCCGATATTATGGAAAATACAGAGAGAATCAGTGTTTAAACATACTACGCAGTCATGCTACAAAAAATCCCCTCTAGATTTTTCCCTTACTAAACAGACAACCACCATCGCCATCACTACTCTCATGCAAAAATAAAAAATAAAAAAACAAAAACCACACCAGATATATACTTCGTTTTTCCTTGAGTATTAAAATCGAGTTTAACACGCAGACGCGGAAAAATGAGGCTCTACAACCAATCCCCGATTTGTGCCAGTCGGTCTTGCCACACATGCTATTCTAGTCTGTGTGTATCAATTTCATGCGCGCAACAGCAAACGCTTTTGATGTCTATTCAAAACAGACGAGAGAGAGAGTAAAAAGTCGTTTGTGTGATCATCAAGTACCTTATGGATTTTTCTGGCGCTGACTAAACGAAAATGGTAGTTCGGGCGCTGCTGCTGCTCCATGAAAGCCAAAATTCATTCATTTTTCTTCATGTGTTACATATATTTTAGTGTTCTTTGTTTCCTTTCACTTTACACATGAGGATGATGATGAAGCATGATGAAACTCCAAACCACACTTGACAGGCCACTATACTTCTTCATAATATAAAGAATATTCAGAGAAGGATATTGTCAGCTTGTTTGCAGTTTTGAAGATGACATCACACAAGAAAATGATTGCTGGTTTTACTCATTCAGCTGCTTGAGTATTTTCCTAATAAATATGTATGTATGTATGTTTATAATTTATGCATTTTTCCCAAACGATTAAAATATAAATCCGCTCCGAATGGTGATGAACAGTTTAAACGCGAGGAAATAAAAATTGTGCGCAGTAATAGAGAGATTTCGCAACGAAGCATTCCAGATATTTGTCCGACCGAGAGGGGAAGGGTGTATGTGGATCACCAATCGCAAACCAAACAAATCCTTCTAGAATGTTTGCGAGCAAACAAGTTGTAGAAATTTAAGAAGAATTTATTTTTTTACTTCTAACAGTAAAGCTTGCAAGCGAACCAAACACAAGAACAAAATACAGGCAGCCATAATATATCTTCCCATAACTGATGAATTGATGATCATCTAGAAAAATCATCGCAGTAGAAATGCCATCTCTTTGTGCGACTGCTTCCAGCACTAATCAGCAGAATTATGAACTCGTAAAAATCAATTTTGTTCGTAACTGAAGGACGTGTCAAACGTAAATTGTCTTGCTTGTGCCTAGTTCAAAAGTAATGTACCAATTTATAGTTTTATCGATTCCCACCTAGCTGGAATGCCAGACAAAGTTTCACTCACTCTCTAACACCAGTCTACCTTGAGAATCAACAGGTAATAATAACGATGAACAGCAAGGTGACCGCCTTATGACTAATCAGCAAAAAATGTCTACTTAAACATAACAACAGATGTCTTGGCCAAATTTCATCGGAGGAAAAAGTTTAATATTCTTTCCTATTAAGCAGTAAGCTTTATAGCAATACATAAAAATAACCTAATATATTACAACTGAACCACATGCATAACTAAACTCCGTTAAAACTAAATAATTCCACAGTTGAAAGGGCACACAGATTTGGGTGGTAGAAAACTCTGACGCAGATTACTCTTTAAATTATTTACGGTCATCAGTTTGTTTGGATGTTTATCTGGGAAAATGGTTATCTTTCTTGTGCTTATCTTCTCTGCAAGTCGTGTTTGTACTTGTCTCCCTTTAAAAAAAATGTTCCTCGTCGGACGAACCTACTATTGCAACTTTTTTCACTACTCATCATCCCAAGCAAACAAATTGACTGTCAAAACTTCTTCTAGGAAATTTGCAACAGATATCTTCATTACTTCATAGCTGGTGATATCATATCATTTCATATTTTAAAGCTGTCTGTCTCAAATTCTTACAAAATATTTTCATTTTCCTTCTTCGGCTGAAGACGAGGTCTGCATTTTAGATTATCTCGGAAAGTGAATGACGGTTTTGAAAAGCTATTAATATTCGGGTGTTAAACATTGCAAACTTTATTCTCCCTATAAAACAAATTACACGCTCGTTTCAGCTTGACTTTTAAAGTTATCTTTGATGTTTTTATTTTGTGCTACACGTACCAGCATCTGCTAAAGTGTGCACTCTTCCTAATTAGATTTTCAACTGCCCAAAAAATGCATATACGACCATGAACAGGCAAAATTTCATATTAATAACTTCGTTTTTCTAACAGGATCGTTTCACTTTTCTCATTTATCATCAGGCTTTCTCTAGATCTCCTCCTGGGAGGAAAATAAAATCGAAAGTCAAGTCATACATCAAAAAGATGCTCCTGCAAAAAATTGTTTCTTGAAAATAATAAAAATGATTGATTAACGGTGTAGTTTTCACTACCACACTTGTTTCTGATACATTAAATCCTTTTAAACAGAGCGCATAATGGTTTATTTCACACAATTAAAATAGATTTCTTTGCCCAGCTCTGACTTACCGGGATTTTCTTTTTTCATGTTTCGTTCTTACTACTGACTTGATTCGATTCTTTGAAAACAGGGAGGAAATTATACTCAACTTGAGACTCTGTAATACAATGTACTATACTATAAAATATAGCCCCCTCCTCCTCCATCTCCTCCTTCTCTCACGAAAATCCTAAGTGTTTTTTTATAATATGCACCGCCGAAAGAAAACAACGAAGATAATGTCCTCAAAGGAGTCTCTGAAAAATCTCGACTTTTATGGCTCGTCTGTAAATTAGCAGCTACACAAGAACCCACCTCATCCAATCTCCCGTCGTAATTGAATCCAACCTCATGAAGCAACTGGTTTTAGAGGTCACCATCTGTAAACTCAAATGGTAGCCTTCATCCGGCTGTACTTTACTCGTGATCTCAGAACTCGCGACAAAAACGGACCGACTTTAGCGAAAAGAATGTAAGAACGCCTTAGCCGAATCAAAAATTGCACTCTATTCATGAGAAAACGACAACGAGATGCTGACTGCACTTGTTTTTGGCAAACTGTACCAAGTCCTAATATGACAGCGTTTTTATTGCAATAAATTGTCAAAGCTGCTTTATGCGTGTCCTTTAAAAAGTACACAATGTGCTCGTAATGTTTTACGAACTGTATTGCATTTTAAAGTCTTTTTTATATAACATTGCAAGAACCTAGTTCACATTTTACATGATTAGAGGAACTTTTCAATAAATCAGGGTTTGCTTGTGTACATGACCATGTGGCGAAATGAAAAGAGGTAGACACTGAAGTGCTAGCTGTATCAACGATACAGAAAAACTAGATATTAACAAAGGTTTTTTTAAAAACTTGTAACTGTTTTGGCATTACAAATCAAACTTAAAGGCAACTTACACAGTAAGCCAAAAAAGTTGAACATATCAAGTGCACCTGAAAACTATATTCACTTTGATTATACGCCATAAATACTTGGTCAGAAAAGTAAAAAAGAAGCATCAATCAATCTTTTTGTAGTCTTCCAACTCCGAAAAAGCCATAATATGCTTAAAGTTAATAAAAAATATGATCTTTACAATATTTGAATAGTATTTCCAATCTTACCCTCTTCGATAAGTATCACTTTAAAGATTCTATGCAAATTTCTTTCTCGTAAATACAAAAAGTTAAATGACGAGAGACACACGAAAACGAGATGAAATATATTTGCATCATATCCATCCTACATCCTATGCACTTCTTTTCTGGCCGTCACTAGCCATATAGCATCTGTTAAGCACGCAGGTAGCCAGCCTCCTTCCCAACAGTTTTCGTACGGCTATCCAATTCACCACCACATCGGCAACGACAGTCATTGACGATACCATGTTTGACACCGCGTCTGTGTGCGTAACATTAACTGACTTTTTTTTGTGTAGAAAAGACCGTATAATTTTCTGGTGTTTCTTCTTTTGTGCAATTTGCAACTCTACTCACTTGCTTATCATTTTGCATCTCATCACAATAAAAATTGGTTCCCTCCCTTATCTACATGCAAAAAGAAGAAAAGCCCTAGCGAAGGCACGAAAAAGCGAGTATTGCTTCTTGATGTTTGTTACAAACCTGGTTTCACTATCCCTTGCATGAAGGGTTAGTATTTTTATGCATAATGCATGTAAAATACCTGACTGGGGGTAATGTAGGTAGGTATCTAGGTAGATTAGCAAAAGTTAAGGGTTTTTTTCGAAAAAAGATTGTGAAATATCTTTTTTCTTCTCTCGTTGTTTCGCTTAAGTGGATGCTTGTTTGGCTCGGTTCGGCTCTGGCATGGTTGCTTACTGACTTCGTTTTTTGGTTGCTGCGAAAAGAAAAATGTGTGTCATGACAGCAAACTCTTCTACGAATCAACGAACCGAGCCAACTTTGCCCACAAAAAATATGTTTTTCAACTTCACCGTCTTTTGTTGCGTTTTCAGATTTTTCTTTTCGTGAACAGGGTATGGGTTTCTCTATCACACTCAAGGAGATAATCTTTAGAAATAATTATTATTCGGAAAATTATTCTTAGTCAGCTTATTGGCATTAGCTGAGAATTGTATATGGCCGTAGTCCGTTAAAGGTTCCATTTGACGACATATCTTATACTCCCCTCGTCACCGAAGTCCTTGTCGGGGTTGTTCATAAGGGGCAACAGCTGCCGATTACGGAACACATTGATCCCTTCAGAGCAGCCGCGAAAATAAGCGGAATGAGCAAAAGACTTCCATAGCGCAAGGAATAGCACATATTGATACCATGTTTCGCATGCGTAGAAGTTTTGACTTGTTCTTGCCCTTTATCTTTGGTATTTCCATGAAATTTGTATACATGCGTAAATGTGAGATATTTACGAGCCCGCCTGTACATAAGTGATCGCTGTCGTTCGGTGGATTTTCAAAATAAAACTTTATGTGTATCGTAATAACATATAATTTTTGTGTCTGCTTTATAATGAACCTAACTCTAATCTCGTTACTAATGGCTAACTCCAAATGTGGTCGCAAAAGTTATCATTAACGTTTTTTTGTCAATGACAGATATCCAATTTCTTATTCCCAACTCCCTACTGCTACTGCATTTCTTCATATTTTATATTTTTCGCCAATTACATTTGTAGTTTCAATTTCAACAGGACTAACTAACCGATGAAAAAAGATAAAATGTACTTTGACTTGACTGTCCTTTTGTAACGGAATGCTGCCAATATGTTCCATTTAAGTGCACATGTGACCATGCCAACAAAAATCTACAGAAAGCATTCCTTTTTCTTCATTGTAACAAGAAAAGCCATAAAATATGTTTGATGACTTAGGCATGTCGTGTATCTCAGGTAGTTAATACTTTAAAGAAATATGTTATCTATTCGGATGTATGCAGGTAACTGTGGATGTTGCATACAATAAAACAAACTTACATTTTTGAGAGAGGGAGACGACAGTCCCGCAATAAAAAGCAAAATCTCTATAAAACTTTAAGTCGTGCTCTCCACAACCTTGGCCAGTCAGTCAAGAATAAGAACGCTCTCAAAATAATAGGATTGTTGACTCAGAATCACGCGAAATAAAGCTAATCACATGAGGCAATGGATCAGTCGATCATTCCGTTGAAAATATAGTGGGCATTCACTTGATCAACATTTTTGTATTTTGTATTAAACGTCATCGGAGGTTGACAGTGTGGATATATTTTAAACTATTTCCCAACCTAGGCATGTGCAGCAATCACAAAAAAGCATGCCTACGCACAAGGGTAAAAATTATGTTTTTTGTCAAGTTCAGCAAAACCGAGCAGGCAGGAATATCCTTCAACGAAATCCTCCTTACATCCTTCAATACAAAAGTTGTTTCATTGAAAAATTACATCAAATGCAAATAGCAATTGGATACAAAGCTTTACCGAAAATTCAGGGAACGAAAAAGCCACCAGCTTTAGTAATCCGGTTTCATGCTAAAAGTTCCTAGCATAAATAACCGCGGAAAACTACACTATGAAACAAAGCATTGATAATACGGACATTTTGTTCTTCCTGCAAATATGACAAAAACGCCTCCTTACAAGCAATATTCATAGTTCGTGGAAAAATAAAAAATATCTAGGCATTCAGGGTAACATTTTATCCGCATATGAGTCATAAAATAATTTTCACGAGGCCCAAGTATTTTCTCGAAGTTAGTTAAAGACGTAGAGCGTACCATGCTATAAATTAAGTAGTTTAAGTTTTTCACGATTTTCTAGACGTTTTTACCTGCAATACACTATTTTCTGTTTTCCATCATGAAGTAACACGTGAGCGAATACTTGTACATGGCGGCTTTCATTAAGGCACCACCTGTGGCTTCTCTCATGGTTATTTTTGTCTAACCCGTTTGTTGTCTTTTAGCTATAACAAAATTACCAGTCAACGTAGTCGCACAAGGCAAAACGAGAAGTAAACTTTGCAGAATTGTTCTTTAAAGGAAATATGACTAAAGGAGGAGACGCAGACACACACTCTAAAACGCTGTCAACCTAAATCCAACTTCCTTTTGTTTGTATAGCAAATTCAATTTGCTATCAGCAACTGTCCGAGTAGAACAGATTTAAGTTCAAAATAAGGAATTGACAAATTTTTGTGTGCAAAAAACAATACCAATAGTATTAGTATTACTTAGACAACGGAAGTTTGGTTGAAACTGACAAACAGAATCTAGAAAAGATACAATTTTTTTCATTGTTGAACATTATTTTATTGTGGTGGTGCTGCTGTATCTTTGCATAAAGCATTACAAAACAATCCACTGCCAGCAGAATCAGAGCACTTTGTCAAGAAAATCCTTACACAAAACAATCATGGACGGTTTTGATTAACATTTTCAATGAATTTCACAAGTGCAAGCGAAAATACCTATATATTTTTATGGTTTCCTAAAGTTTGTCTACAAAAATATATAGACAAGTGTGTGGTAGCCGTGATGGTCGTCGTCACTCTTATTTTTTGCATTACCGCTACAGCGCTTACTTTCAGTGTGACCAAGTACGACGAAGAGTTATGCTCATGAAGTTTTACAACGTTGGTAGGGCTGTTAGGTACCTTCAAAGCTTGTGTGAAGACTCAGTCGTTTTTTCAACCGTCTGAAAGTTAGCAGCATAACCACGATAAGAATCGTAAAAAGAAGGAGACCGAGAAAATTAAGGACATTGTGTGACATGATTAAGGCCAAATCCGCTCAACAATGCGAAAACCTCTCACATAAATACATCAACCGAGTGAACAAGAATGCAACGATAATAAGCACTCCCGAGTATGATAATAGCTATAATTCCCAGAGAGTGAACGCTAATGATAACACACACAACGGCTAAAGGATATCTTTTTCCACCGCAGAATTTTCTGCTGCATAAGGGTATAACTCGTGCAAAACAACATCTTTTGTGCAGCAACATTGTAAGAATTACATTATGCAGGAGTGTCGCTGTAAAGAAACATAACAGCGTCGAGATTGTTTAAAATAAAAAGTGATATTTACCGCTTGAAAGTTTTTATACAGAGAAGGATACACAAGGTTGTCGCTTAATCGATTTCCCATTCACTGTCGCTTTCCTACTAACACACACTCGCCGTCATAATACATTACAAAAAAAAGTCTTTTTTTCTTGAGAGAAACGGGAGAGTATTCAGCGTGATTGTGGCGATGAGAAGGTTTTTTATTTTCAAAGCTGTCCTGTGTAAATTAGCAATTTTGTTATAAGAATTAAAGCCGAAAGTGGTCCTTAGCGGGTTAAATTTATAGGATAGGGATAGATAGTTGTTTTGTTTATATGCATAAAGTACATGTTTTATCATGAATTGCAGTGTAGATGTATACATTTCGCAACCATTTTTTCAGGGTAGCCCCTAGTAAGGATTTTTTTTTTGTTTTTCTCGCATTTTTCATTGACTCACCCAGTTTACTTGCGAAACAATTAAAATTGTATGTTCGGTCCGGCATTTTACTGCAGTAACGCCTGTATTTTAGCTTGAAATCTTGATTATGTCAGGACAAAAATATGAATGAATACAAGAGTGAGAGAGAATGCTTCACCAATATTGAATCGTGTGGCTATCGTCATCATCACCTCTATGTCTTCGTTGCTTTTTTTACTCTGCATCTGCTTGTGCCTACCTTCTGCCCCTGGCTTTTTTCGCATAAAATAAAATACGGCTGCGAGAGGAGTCCACAAAAAAATCGACCACGCATTCGTGCCCTTCTTCTTTCGACATCCCATGGACAAATCTTGATTGTTAAATGGTGGCAGGTATCAAGCCAACTCCTTTTTATCCTCTTCTCTATTCCAAACTTTCTGTTTTTAACAAAGGATCCTTACAAGATGTCCCTACTGGCACTGAAAAATCCTTGCCCAAACATTATATCGGTTATAATCAGATCTCGGTGGATTTTACTTTACTTCTTCAAGCGCATGATTCCTCGTTCATTTTTCAAAAGGGACCATGGGTGAGATAGTATAGTCGTTTTACATGCGAATTGGTAATTATGCCAACCCCCTCGTTGCAAAAAAGAAACAATCTGTATTTGGTGATAACAGCCCCGACAGCAGATGCGCCTTACGCATTTTATTCCCCTTCGTAAACAAGCGCTCCCTTACCCTTCTCGACGGATTAGTTAAACATGATGACCATAAGTGACTATATCGTTATAGACTATTTTATATGACTATTGGAGGGAGCAAAGTACGTCTATATTTTGCTTTTTATCAATGAGACACGAATCGTCCTTAGCCATTAGACATTGTCGGGATTTTTATGCATAGAAATCTTACCATTTCGCAGTCTTCCAAACGCATGTGCACAACATTGATGCCTGAGCAAGAAAACCACTTTTGGGAAGTTAGTCATCATCAATAAGGGTTATCACATTTAAGTATAATTGTTGAGCCATTTTAGCAACGTTCTGAGTAGAGTCATATATGGCCTGATGATGTTTCGTGCAAACATTTCGAAATAAATTCTCCCACAGAGAATAGAGTCGTCATGCACTTGGTTCAAGGCGAAAGCTGGCATTTTCTCCCTGGCTTCAAATAACGTCTGGGTAAAATAGGTACTGTTCGGGATAGTAATTTTCGCACAAAAAATATAAAATATCGGCTGGTGTAGGTAGGAAAAAAGAACTCCTGTGGTCATCATCATAATCATTGAGATTTAGACGGAACGCTGTTCGCATGAAAAGCTGAGCAGCAGGGAAAACGTGTAAGTAATATGTGTCAGTCTGAACGACACAGTGTGCTTTTTGCAAGTTTTTTTCCAAGGCTGAATACATTGTATATAGGAGAGAGCATATAATTTTGAAACATGCCTTCAGGCTACAACAAAAACTGAAAGAGAGAGAGAGCCGAAAATTCAGGTACAATTCGGTACCAGCTAACCAGCATCAAAATCAAGCCGTCCCAAAAATGAACAGTGAAACTTTATTCTCGTGGTGGTGACGTATGTGTAAAAAGCGCTGCAAAAAAGAATGTGTACTGTCAACAACAAAACTCGATGCGGATGTGAAAATTCACGATGAATAGGCGAGAAATTGGAAGGGTTGCATGTGAGCATTTTTTCGTACAAAAATTATTAAATCCCGGCATTGTATTAAATTCAAGTCAGGCCCCGGAGAGGTCATCGCTAATAAAAATGACCAATCCCTAAAATGTAAGTTTTATAAAGCCCGTTGTCTATTTCTGGAGGTTTTTTCTACTAGAAATGTTCGACGTCGAAATCAGAATGATTCATTTTGAGGACCAAGTGTGGTCGCTCTTTGTCGAAATCGATTTTGATTCCTTTCTTGTAAGTATTTGGCGTATCGCATATCGCCTCATGACTCATATTATTCTTTGTTGTAATTTGTCTCTTTTGCAAAAGGGAACAAAACGCTGTTCCGTACTAAACCACCACCTTCTCGAGGAAAACCGGATTTTTTTCTGCAAAATGTTGCAGATGATTGGTGTCGATGAAACAGAGAACCCAATATTCACAGCCTTTTGTTGGACTGGCGAAATGCCCAACTTTTAGCACGTAAAAATAAAAACTGCTCATTAGAATTAAAAAATATGAAATACTCTTCCTCTCCCTGAACATCTCGATTTCAAACACAATCGTGCACAGCATATGGGAAATAAAATGCATGTCGCAGCGTCTACTCGTTGTACCATTTAGCATGGATTTTTAAGTAAAGTCGCCCGAAAGTGAGCTCAGCCACGTTGCTACAACAACAAAAATTCTGTATTGAAGAAAGTCTATATATCTAGCAGGTGACTTCAATTTTAAATGCATTCTTTCCTTTAATCGCCGTGAGCTCAGCTAAATATTTTCCAGGAAGACATTTACGAAGAAAAGTTTGCTCACTATAGAAATTATAGCTCGCACGACATATGTCACTACATATATGACATTTAACAATGTTCAGACATTGCAATTCTTACGAACACTTATAAGATACCTCCAAATATTGAGATTGAATTAGAAACAGGTTGAAGGTTTTTTAAAAATTCTCTCTCGTAACTCGGACACCATTTTTTACATTACAATTGGTATGGGTACATGCTCCGCAAACAACTTTGGCTAGCTCGACCTGAATTTGGACAACAACAGCGTTTACTCACACCATTTTTTTCTATTTCGCAAACATTTACATACGACAACAAAATCAAGGAATCTAAAACAATAACCCTGCTCCGAGGCTAATAAAAAACATTCTTCACCATGTTCCATATAAACTTTATCCTTATAAAACAGTATCGTTTTCATCAGATTTAACCCATTATCATTTTCAAACCCCATATGTAGTCCGACCATGATTAAAAATCAAGTGCCATCCTACCTACAGACAAAGGCAACTCTGGTAGATACTGGTACAAGCTTTTAAGCATGTGGAAGTTTCGGCATGAAAAAAGCATCCTGTCAGGTAACACAGGTAACCTAGAAAGGAGTTTTTGAAAGAAAACCTCCCTGCATGGCTGCTCCCTTTATAACCTGTTATGCTCTCTGCCATCAAACAACACTTTTGTCAGCCAGAAGACAAAAAAAATGAACCTAAATAATCACGTTTTCTATCTTTTTTCCTAGCAACATGCCCACTTCACTCTCTTCTTTTTTTCTGACAAATTTTCCACCTCCTTTTTTATATTAACAAGTACCTTATGTCTATAGTCATTTTCACTTGATATCTCGCTAAATGTGGTCTCCTTATAGTTAGAGGACAAATTTTTTTTATACTGCCCGAGAAGAGAAAAAACGAAAAATGTACAACGAAAATACCTGCCACATCCTTACCAAAAAAAGGACCCTGGCGGTATTGCATCTGCAGGCAACGATAACATACCAAGTACATACGTATAGTCCACATTTCAACATTCTTACTAATTTCTAGCTACATTTTTCTTTTATAAACGCTTGTGACTCCGAACATGGTCTTATTACCCGGTTTTTGCGCAACAAGTGTTCATCACGCTCCTACTTTTTATGAGGCTCATACAAAAACCACCCCGCACGTTTTTCGTTCACGTTTGAGGAGAGTAGCCAGCCAAAAAAAACGACTAGCCAGACAAAGAAACTTCTTACCAGGTTTTTCCTCGTCTTCCTTACCTGTTTCATTATTGGAAGGGGAAATTTTTTATATTCCAAAAGGAGCTTAAATCGTCTTGCACAATACAGCGACGAATATGCAGAGAGAGAGAGAGAGAGACAGAGAGAGAGAGAGAGAGAACGAGAGAAAAAACCACCCTCCGGGTTTTCCGTCGTCATACCTTACCAGCCATCATTCCTACACAATTTTTTCGGCTGTACAGTATTCAACCGTGGCGTGGGCATGTTTAAAATCAGACTTAGATTCAAAAAGTGAGCAAGGGAGGATATCAAATCGTGTTTTTCTGTCTGGGTTTCTTTTTTCTTGCCTTGTTTGCATGGCAGCAGGTAAAAACGCAACAAGCTGGCTCTCATATTTATGCCATGCCATGCACACAAAACTCTCCTCGGATTCCCTTATTCCCACCATGAAAATAATAACTCCAAAGACTGTAAACAAGGAAAATAATAAAACCACTGAAACAGGGTTAGATATATATTTCCCCTGGTCTTACAACCTATTTAAAAAAAATTAGAGTGCTGCGCACACCGAACTTATTCTTTTACAAGTTTCATACTTCTCACTCTCTCTCTGCTCTGCTTCTTTCTTTGCCCATCCAGCCGTGGAACAGTGGCATGAGAAAGACAAATTCTTTTTAACTTGAAAATCCTTTCAGGGTTATAGTCATTTTAAACTGTAGGCTAGTCGTAGATATACCTATATTGTACTGGTATATATAGTTGAGGACTATACGTTTGCAGAAATCTACTGTTTTGTGTCCTATAATAAAAATGCAAAAGTTCACGCCGAACTAAGATAAATGATCCGATTTCATTGTTGAGTAACACATTTTCCCCTCAAATTTTAAAATTTCCGAGTCCATCCTTGAGTTCCGCTTGGAGCTTGACGGGAAATATTTCCTTCAAACCGTGACGATTTATCACACCTATGAACCTTGAAACAAACATTTTCCAGTCAAACGTGTAGTAAACGTATAGCAATTCTTGGTATTCTTTAAGTATTTAGTTTCATACCATATATAAGGAGAGTGAATTATCTTGTGTAACCCTGATATGTTGATACATGAATAATATAAGACCTTCACAAAATAAAACATAGTTCCATTCCATTTTGGATGTCCCATCGTTTTTTCCCTACACAGATACGTACGTATGCCGTCTACTCAACACACCTTTTAATGGAATGCTAAACAAAGCAGATAGTTCACTGGGCTTGTTCGTCTGCTTTTTCAGATCGGAACTAGTCATGGTCACAATCGCACTCCTCCAATAAAAGATGACCATCAGATCAAGAATGCGGAATGTACGACATTTTCTAGGTCTCTGGCCTGACATGTTTGTTTGTGCGGCACAAATTCGGAAATGTTGTACCTATACCGGATGTCTCTATAAATTCATGAAACTTTTAACGACGGATGGCAATGTTACGCAATAAATCCAAGATTGTTTTTCGCAACTGCCATAACCGATACTGACTTGATCTACAGCATTATTGAAGCTTTTAAATAGATGTTACAACCTAAAGAATGACTTATGGAAATGCGGGGAAAACGACATGTTATCCATACATTAATCATTTCTGAGATTTATCTTCTAAATAAAAATATCTTCCTTCAAATGCCCAAACTATTTTCTATTTTCGGAAGCTCCTTCTAGGAAGAATCTCCAGTTTGACAGATGAAACTGAAAATTTGTTATTGATTATAATTCTGCCATATTTGTAAATAGATAGGCGAACATTTGGAGCAAGCAGGCACGTGCGCACTTCGTTATTGCCATAATTTTTCAGTTTCACGATATTTCTGTCCGTGCCTATGCCGTCGGTGTATAGCAACCAGCAGATAAGAAAAATAACCGTTTGTGAACGGATTGAGGCTGTGTTCGAGGAATTCATCATGTCGACTGCCACACGCTTCTAAAGTCCAACGTCAGCTTGTATGTCAATGAGCTTGAAGGTTGGACTATTATTTTGGTTTACCTACTCACATTGCCCTATTAAGACTGCGAAAAAAAATCTTCCAACGTCCCAAATTGCTAACAACCTCTAGATGCGTTTCAGTAATGTTTTCTTCCTACGTTCTCTTCTGACGAAGAACAAACTAAACTAATGGCTGGTCTTGCTTAGGTAGATGTTCTCCCTTGAATGAAGCTCCTTTTTTCATGCCATGAGCACCCGTAAAAATAAATCTTTTTTGAAAGTGAGAACAGTCACAAATTAGCATTTGCTTACAATTTTTTTCATCATTTTCGTCAATAGGTGATTGCGTAATAGAAAAGCGAGACAACATAGTCCGATAAAGCTGTTGACGTAAAGTTAGCAAAGAAATGTGCCTTAATAGCGTGAATGTTTCTACGGCACCACAAAGTTGATACTTGTTGACATAAAAAATGTGTGTGCTATCTTCTTCGCGTAAAGAACCTCTTCATTAGCTCTCTGCACAAAACTATTTTCCGTGATCGTTGTTACCCTGTTCAACATACAAATTATGATTATAAGCAAAACATATTGCACAAAAACGACAAGGGAAAGTAAAAGAAGATTATTCAAAAAAGAATCACAGAATATTATCTATCTTCTGTAGACTCCCGTCATAATTTTCAGTTTTTCTTTTCACATGAGCGTGATTCACCATTCACCTGTCAAGAAATTACTTTAAAAATCTATGATACTGTTATAAACTGTACACGACTATGTATAACATTTATTTGCTTGCAAATTATGAAACTATGATTATGTATTTTTTTGCGTGTGTGAACCATGTTCAATTCTTACTTTTAGTTTTTTTTTCTTGACAACACTGACCGTATAATCAAGCCTCATTACTATTTTACTTATGAATCTGTGAATAGCAGGCATTTATAACCCTTAAAAAACTGTATGCATCTAATATACATTCCCATGTGATATGTATGCCATTCATAGGCAGATAAAAAAGTCCAGTCGGTATCTTTTATTACTGTTCTGCCCACACTATTTACAAATCTTATGCCCATGCTTACTCCCAATCTTACACTAATTATATTACTCACTCCTAGGCAATACAATAATGGATATACCAGCCAAAAGAGTATCCATAATGAATCTGTTGCTATCATATACACAATAATACTATCTATTTTTTATATACTGATTGTATACAGTGATATGATTACGGCACTAGAACAAAAAACATGTTTACCTACATTTGTTTTTGTCGCTATTACCTACTTAATAACTGGTCAGGAATGCAATACAACATCTAGTTTAAAGCATAATCTACGATTGACTGTGAAAGAAACACAAGAAAAACCTGCAAAATTTTAAATACAATCGTCTGATTACATACTCTCACTGTTTGGTGGTCCCCATAATGGGCTTCTAGTAATGAGTGCATGTTTTTTTCAACAACAGCCGTAAGTTGGACTTTTTAGTGAGCAATGCGTAATGTTGCGTGTACGCACAAACAAAACATTATCATTAACTAATACAGCTCACTAGTATAGGTAGGATTTATTTTTTGTAAGCAAATTTAAAATGCATAGTACATACATAATTCACCTGTGAATACATACTTATCTATAAAATTTACGGTTTGAAGTGCAGTTTGTTTCTTCAAAATAAATGGATACTATATTGTACAAGCTTTCCATTACGTATTATATTATTTTCACAACTGCAACTTGCATTGTTCAATCAGTTCAACGAATCAGAAAGCAACTCTACGCTTGACCATTTTTATGCGAGCATTGGCTGATACTTACATTTACATCCACTGACACATACACACACCCATCATCCATTGAACTCTTGTAAGGTTTGGTCACTGGGAAAAATTAATTAGCTAAGCGAAACCGTGTTGATTCTCTGCATCATTAAAAGAAATATGTTTGGTGGCTGAATTGGGGAGGGGGCACTTGAGGTGAACGCATATTGGAAAATTTACATGTGCGTAAAGTAACACTCTTTTTTGTAGCTCCCTTCGATTGCCTCATTGCTACGCGCAGACAGATCTCATGACTGATGATGATATATGCCTTTTTCTTTGTGAATTATCTTGGCAAGGATATGTTTCTCAATTAATCAACAACACTTGTGTCAGGTTGATATAATGAAGAAAGAAACGACAAAACAGCTATAGATTAGGAATCTTTATTAACCCTAGTCTTAGACTAAAAGACTTCGCCAAGAAGGACACATAAAAAACAAACATTTTCATACGGATGGTATTTCTGCTGTTTTATAGCGTTCGTATCGGATATTCTCTTGAAAATTGTATAAAATGTAAGTCAGTAGTGGCGAACTGTGTGTGTGCAACCCTTGAAAAAAAAACATTTAAGCCAGTTTCCTTCGTCTAAACTGCCTGATTTGTATCAAAAAGGCAAGAACCAAAAAGTAGTTAGTCTTGCCAAGACATGAAAAAAAATTACTTTCAGTGTTTTCCTTCTTATCTTTTTGGTTGGATTGTGACGATGGTTATTATTATATGCAGGGGAGGTTGTTCGTAATATTTTTTCTGCTCCCAAGTGTAAATAACCTGATTTGTCAGATTGCAAGAGGAAAAATTAATGTATACGCTAGAAACAGATTTTCAGTTGGTTGTGTAGTATATGAAAGCGGTTGAGGTTTTTGTAGTCAGACTATTTTTTTTGTATTACCTTTGCACTCACACACCGGTCCGTTACATATTGAGAGCAGAAAACAGGTAGCAAAAGACTACTACACAGTAGAATAATGAGCATGTTGCATTGCTCGCTGGTTTTTGCTGGTTGAGTAAAAATTAAATATTGCATTGTTGCACGTACACCCGTCCTCGTACAACAACAGAAATGGCATGCTATTCTTTTGTGGGATTTGCGGCTCTTGTAAAAAAATGTTATCCTGTCCGATTAAGAAATCGTACCAAAAATACATTGCAAGCAAAAAAACGCAAAGTAATTATGATTATCAATCCTTTTTGCAAGTGATAAGGATTATATAAAATAAGGCTTGGATAGTTTTTAAACAAGCATGGTTTCTGTAAGAAAAAGAATCATGTCAAAAGTTGTCACAAGCTAAAGTCACTACGAAAATTGCCTAATCCTTAAGATGTATAATTCTTTCCAGGAAATTTCAATAGAATAAACAAAATCGTTACGATACTGGCCATGATGAAGTAACATTTCATTTCAACACGAGCTCTTGACAAGTAAAAGTGATAAACATCATAAATTCTGTTACACCACATGAGAATCTCTGGAGAAATTCGATTTCCAAAATAATTCTGAGGGCACAACGCTTCAGTCTTGCTATCGTGTGCACGTATTCCATAGTGGGAGGCTTTCAGCATTGCAACAAACTACCCTTTTGGAATGCATAATGTAATCAAAATTGGGAAATAGTAATTCATCACGCCGACAAAATCATACGCAGTGCAACTCCATACGTTTTTATTTGTGACGAATACTTTACCAGGATAAAAATGCATCTTTTTTTACCCTTCGGCGTCTATCACACCAAAACGTTCGGATGATTTTTTTGATTATCAATTTTAATGTACCATTTTTTTTAGATCGGATGTCTATTCCCATTAAAACATTGCATTGTTTCGTAATATAAATTCCAGTAAGTGATAAACAACACAAAAAAGCGGTTTCTGAATAGACTCAAATTCTATTCTGAACATAATATCCACGCCATTACTATTTTATCCTGGTATTTTAGACGAAGCTATTTTGGCTGTTTTGTAATAAATATCATTTCACGACGAATTATGCCACATCATCTATTATTTCATCCTATTTTCAGGAATTTAGCCGAGATAGCAAAATAAAAAATCCGTTCTCTTGAGCAATCCAAACTGCAATTGAAACCGAAACGCCAAAATGTAAATTGTATTTGTAAAGGACACATTTGAAGAACATGGGTGCAGCACATCTCTTTTTATTCCACACATGGTCACATGTATTTCATTCTGATCTTTCTGAATCAACAAAAATTTGATACATATTTTATTCTAATTTTGTGTATATATTTTCATACATAATCCATCACACATTGTATTTCGACAGTGTTTCAGCTTAAAATACATAAAATCATCATATAGAAAAAACGCGTAGAAAATCATGCATTTATCAATAGACATACTATACGCGTCTATCATTCTTCTCTCTTATTACGATCACTTTTTTTGATTATAGCATTGGCTACAATTTTTTTCCTGATGGAGGTTAACCATGGGACACTCGTAAATTGTAGCGAAAAATACACATTCAGAGTAAAAGACAGGTACCCTACTTTTAAAAATAAACAATGCATTTTTCAAAGCCATACAGAGAACTCGTTCAATTTTGCAGCACTGCGAGCACACAAAAATGCTTTCTTGTTACCTGTCCATTATTGGAACGGATCTCCCTTCGAGAAGGGGAAAAAAACCTTTTAAAAACGTTCTTCAGTTTAAGCGTCCATCGTAGCCTTAAGCGTTCAACCAGCAACCACAAGTCACTCAACAGAACCCAAGGAAAAGTAAGAACGAACAGAAAAGGCTAAAGTCGTTTTTATAGCAATAATACTTCCCATTAGTTGACCTCTTTTTTTCATCTCCGACAAGGAAAATTGTAACGAAATTAAACGAAAGAAAAAAGTACATCTTTTTTTGTTTCATACAAACCTTCCTTTTATCGTCATTATTACCGTCATCCTGCTGACTAATTCTCGCGAGGGAGCTTTATGCGTGATGATACGTGTGATACTAGATAATAGTTTTGCATGATGTCAGTAAGTCAACAACAGGGAGTTTACGCATTTTGAAGAAAAAGCAGTTGATTATGAATTTTCGATAAGACATTTGAAGTAAGGACGGAAGTTATTAAAACATGGCAATCCAAATGCAATTTTTGGTAATTTTGAAAGCGTCAAAGAATCCGATTTTTCCTACAACAAAAGAATGTTTGGCAAACGTTATGAGCGGACAGGTACGTCGAGTGAATCATTTGAAAGCTTCATACGAAATTTATGCTCATCCATATTTGTTTTTGGATTCAAAAATGCATCTGAATTTACTCGGACTGAAAACAAACTGAAGTCGGTACCAATTGCTTCAAAGATAATATTCTTTATACACATCATTTTACTTGTATAGGGTAACGTAGAGCTACACAATTTCTGCATTTTCTGCCAAAGGGCCAGCTTGTGGTAAGAAAAACCACATTTGACCGGATTACGAAGGCGTTGAGACTAGGGCGTCTGCTGAAATGCCAGTATTGTATTCCTCGTGCAAAACTCCAATACCTACTCAACTACCAGTCTCTACTACCTATTAGAAAGCAACAAGTTCTATTAAACCTAATCATTATTGTTGTTTTCACCATTTTCGTGTTAGAACAAAGGCTCATAAGAAAAAGGAAACAGGTTTCCACCACAACACACCACTGCCACCATCTGCCTTTGCTCGTCGTTTTTATTTCTTTGAGGGTACCAGTTTTGCCTAAAAAATTCGGGTTTGTTCACTATCCTACTCAGAAAGCTTCCCGTGAAACAAACCTAGCTTTCGAGCATTTTATTTTAATGATTGATAGTACCTATATTACCACTGCCTGAGTTGCATTCTGGTTTTTTTGCATCAACTTTATTGAATAAATAAATAATATGGACAGGTAATGTATGCCGAGCAGATGCGGGAGTATTGCCTTGTTTTCTTTTCTATCACACACAGGTACGAAGGCGGACATGTTCTCATTTTCATGAAGAAATAATTCTAATACAAAATAATAGTATTTGATGGATATTTCATCAAATAAGGCTTGCCTTAACACTGCTGCAACTTGTTTTTTCCTAAGGATAGAAGACTCACTTCAAATGTAAACCTACGTATAGCCTGTTTTGTCGACTTCTTCCTCGGTAAGATGTCGAAACTATTGGAAAATGTAAGCACCGGTTTGCAGTTATCCTTTTTTTTGTAACCCTTTATATTTCTCTCCGACAGCGTTAAGAAATTTTCAAAGGAGAGAGTTTTGTCGTTAAAGCCTAAATAAAATACGAAAATTTCTAATTTTTTTTCTTTTGAACAGAAAAAAACCGCTGCTGTAGCAGTTTTACAGGTTATATTTTATAATGTAGAAAATTATTGAAAGGTTCACTGGTCACAGGGTATAGGCCAAGATAAAAGAAGGGAACTTCATCTTGAAGTGCGTGTGCAGAGTGCAATACTACCTTGCACGGTGCTGAAATCAGGTACACTCTATAGGTGCAATTTGCAATCATTGGCGCTGTCAGAATAGAAAAGATTATAAAAAACATGTTGCGTTTGGTGCCCATCGAAGGGTGCGGGTGGGAGGAAGGTATACAAAATACATACATATATAGGTATATGAATCTGATCAATAATCTTGTTCAAGTTTGTATTTTATTACAAAAATATACTTCGGAACTGCGAGTAGTTAAGTTTTTGCACAATTAAAGTACCCTGATGATTGTAATTATGATAAAATGTTTCCTTTAAACAACGACAGGGAAAGAATTACAAAGAGCAATGTCTACTTTAGACTTATATCTTACTAATCAAATAATTTGTCAGAATTTTAAAAGAAATATAGATCATAATAATTATGTCTTTTTTTTGCTTAGATTTAAAAACAACTGTATCATAGGAAAATATGCAGTGAACATTTTGGGTTTGATAAAACTTCCTGACAGTACGTGCTGTCGTTTCTGTTCAGGCTGGCATCATTATGATTTATTTTTTGTTTTTTGATATATTTTTTTTCTATGAATGAGAGTCATGAAACCCGAACGGCTTTTATAACCTTCGGGCTAATGCTATAGCTCATTAGGTTGTCCGTCCTAGCAAGACATATCCCCCGAACCTAATTACCAAATGAGGAAATCCACCCAAGAAAACATTAACAGGCTGTTTTCCATTCACCATCGAATCTTTTAGTGTCATAACCATAGTCATTCATAAACTTTTCCAATGTCAAACCATATTTTCAGGATTTTACCATGGATTAGATATGACGAAAACCTTTTTTCTAATCAACCTTCTCCCAGGCAACCTAGTTTAGTCATGAACACTTTCCTCTTCAATTTAAACAAGGATTTTCAGTTCCTTATCACTACCTTCCGAGTTCCTCTCTCAGTCAAAAAAAAATCTACACAACATCATCAGTATTCTCTATAACTGTATTTTTCCCTCTGGAGAAATTATTTCTTATCAGAAAATCCTCTCAGGACGGGCAATATATTGAGAAAAACGTTGTAATCATCATTTTTAGTTACTGTCAACTTTCCATCCATCTTTTCCTATCTTACTGTATGTCTTCTAAGATTTCCCAACCAGCAAAAAATACCATTTCTTTTTTCCGTTATTCCATTCCAAACGGATCCCAATCTAAAAACTGTAGCTTGTCAGGGCAAAAAAACCACGACACGACGATCAACTTGAAAATCTATTCCATGCACAAAAATCTGACTAAATCAGGCTTTTATATTCTTTGAGGTTGCTACGTATTTTTTTCTGAGTTCATTGCTTTTTGAGTAGAATGGAGCCTGGTTTATGGATTTATCGTTCTCGGCTCTTTGGCATACGAAAAATATTCATAACGAAAAGCACGTCAAGCACGCAGGATAAAAAAAAGTTTTTTTTCGAGAGGTTGGTGTGTTAGTACCAGCCAAAATAACTCATGTCATCAGCACCACCAGACATGTTCAGTTCATCAGAGCAGCATTTAAACGTCTCTTGTGCAATGTGTGACAGAAGGAAAAAAATAACAAGAACATATCTGTGTGCTTAATATTACCACATTGTATGCAGTTTCTCCAACCAAAAAAAAGTTTAATAAATGTACACATAAAAAAATTATTATGTCACCTTAAACAAAGAAGAAATCTCTTCCTCCCACTTTTCGACAAACAAACCCGGATAAGCAGTCATCAGCAGTAAGCGAAGACTCGTTTAAACAATATCGATGATTTTCACTTTGAAGCTAGAAAAGACTGAAGTTTCCTTTCGTCTCTTTTGCCTGTGATCCAAATCCCGAAACAATATTACACTGGAATGAACTCTTTGCTATTATGAACACATTCATCCTATGCAAACTCAGTGAAAGAAGCATTAAAACTGTGCGAGTTAAGTAGGACGCTTTTATACTTTACCCGATGACGTAACTAACTGTTTTTTCTGTTTGATTAAAAAAGTCGCTTTATATATTATATATTTATATAGGCTTCCCGAGGAAATATTATTGCGAGTCGGACTGTCCATAAGTGTGTGACGACAAAGCGAACGAGAATATCAGGCGTGATTAAACATTCCTTCTTAACTTCACTTTGACTTGTCTTTCTATGTGCCTTCTGATCCCCTTCTTTTTTCTATTAACTCTCTCGGTTTCACGAAGAGGAGAAGGAGGAGAATTAGTCGTATTAAAAAAACAGTCGCAGTCATCATCAAAAGATTTTTTATCCATCATCATCTTAAAAAGTAGAGTATGGAGAAACGACGAATAAGACGATCAAACTCTCCATTAATACATTTAGTAGGACAAACATACTTGATAAAAAAAGTGGTTTATACGCAGAGATGTATGGATGATTTGAAAAAGAAAATACTGTAAATAACGATGGCGCAATAGATGAAAAAAATAAAATCTTCCGTTCCAGGCTTGATAGAAAGAGAAACAGCTAAAAATCTGTTGAAAACACACACCCATCATAGGTTTTTATTTTTGAGATTGGTGTTGGTTTTGAAGCAAGATTGGCAGCTTACTATGAAAATATGAAATCTCGCCTGGCTTTTCCTTTCTAGAACACGTCAAGACATACAACTTAAACCCTTCCCCTCCCCCACCAAGACTTTTTCCCTGTTTTCGAATTGATTACATGCAAAAAAAAAACTTGGCTCAAAATTTCCAAGCAAGCATACATCACTCATGGTTTTTTCAGAGTTGTCCAAGTTTTTACCACAACCAAAAAATACATAGTTTACTATTTTCATATTTCTTGCTGGTTGTGCGGTGGTGTCGTGGTTTGATCATAGCTCCCATAATAAAACAAGCACGACACTACTCTGGACTGTCCGTTTTTTTAGTCCAACTATCAATTCCGCTACACTACATGAGGGTTAGGTAACATTTATTCGTCAAGCTCATCGATAAGCAGACCATCTCATTTTTTTTTTACGGTCATTCACTGGCATTCGTCATCATCATCACTATTTTCAACTTCAGCAGCACCAATTTTGTGCTCCTTCATTCATACTAAAACTTGCCAATACAATTTTTTTCTACTGTGACTGACCCATCAAGTGACTTAATTGTTTGCACTCTTAAACCCATTCCCAATCAATACATAAACGATTTTTTTATATTTTTTTGGACTTTCCATATGATTTGACGTTTAAATTTTTGCAGGAAAAACAAATTTAAATCATCTAAATTCTGAAATCCTGAGGATACGTATTTTTCAAATAATGACACAATATAAAATAAATAACTCATATATTCCCTATGTCAAACACCTCTAAACTCTGAACAGAAAACAAAAGAATGAATGTCAATATTCTTATCACAATGTAATGAGACTACGCCTAATTATATCAACTCCAGATTTTTTTTCGCGAGTAGGCATTGATTGCAGCTGGTATTGATTTATGTTTATTTTTTGTTTAACGGTAGATAGCCAGGAAAAACATAACATTTTTTCAGGTTTAACGATTATTTGTTCGATTGTGTCTCACACAATAAAACAGTGTCCTGTCACAGTAGCACATGTAGAAACGTTTTTTTCCAACCCAACTGTTGAGTCTTGTCACAAGACGGTAAAACAAAAGGATGGAAGTCACCGTCCCAAAAATATAACGTGCTGATTACATTCCTATTCATATACTTACAACGCACAAGTCTACAACATTTAACATTTAATACAGATGATGCAGTCACATGAAAAAAAAATTGTTATGCTGGTTTATTGTCAATTGCACAGACAAAAGATTCTTTAGAAAAATGTTTTAATGGAGCTTGTACACATGTGTAGAAGGAAAAAATGTTTTGGCTCGCGTTTTGCGGTACGTACATGAGACATGGTGAGACATGGTGATATGAGAAAAGTGTCTTTATGCAGTTATGATGGAAATAAATTTGCATTATCACATTTTTCGTGAGGGTTTTTGATTGAAATTTCAAACAAGAAACTGGGTTTGAATGTATTTACCTAGCAAGTGTGCAAGAGCCTTTCCTGGAAATTTGAGCATAGTGATGGGCGGCTCTGGGAGCAAGCCAGAAACACTGTCATCGCTGTACTCTTGAGTAAGATCTCGTCCAGCTTCTTGTGCCTCCCGAAACGCTTCGAGTTTAAGTTTCTGATGCCGCTTGCTTGCCAAGTGCTCCTTAATCCGATCTGATCGAGCGCCAATCGACTGGCAACAAAAGCGACAGACGAGAATGCGAACGAGCTGTCCGTCCCGAATGATCGAGCGGGAGGTGAAGTCAACCCTGTTCTCGGCGGCGTACTCGTCAACGCCCTTCCGCTTCCTCCCGTTGCCTTTCGTGGGACGCCCACCGTGGGACAAAAACATGTGCGACATGTTCCCCTCAATTTTGAAAGCCTTACTTGTTACGAATAGCTAGTAAAAAAATTTCCTTTCACTTGTTGAGCTCTATCTCAACCACACCGAGAACAGTATACCATATACAAAATAAACCGAAAATAACCTAGTCACTAAGCTCCTCCGTTTTAAAACCAATATTTTTCTCAGTTTGAATCGGAATGTTATTTTGAAACTTCACTCTACTCTTAGACAAAACTTCACTCTATATTTCCTCAAATTCACATTTTTTCCATTCCAGGTAATCACTGACAAAACGTAACCACATCTGTCAAAAATGCAAACAACAGTGCGAACAAGGTCACTCGTCCCTTGTGCCCAAGATCATTTGTAAAAAACTCCCACCACGAAAAATTGCATTTTTCCTCTCCATCCACAATACAAAATTACAATATTCGACAGGCAAAAGGGGAATTTCACCTGGAGAGGAAATGCACACAGAGTGTGGTGATCACTTTAGCTCGACGTCATTTGTGAATACCTTCGCATATCTTTTTCTATTACATATAATTATAGCCTAAATTCCACACACATTTTCCTTCCACTCTGTATGATTTTCCAGAAAAGTGCACCTAGGTTCAAGTGTGTTTTAAGCTACTAAAAACAAAACAAAAAATATGTATCACCGAGCCGAGAAACCATGTTTATCGGATGGAATGCAAAACTGAACTGAAGTTCAACTAAAGTGGTTGAATCCGATACAGTCGTGCATACAGAAAAAACTGCACCACTATCATACTAGTAACCATGAAGCATGTTCAAACTCTCTAACAGGGTGGATAAGGAGGAATATCAGTTCAGAACAATTTTACATTGCTTGCGCGCAACCACTTGCTTTACTTGTGCAACATGTTTTTGGTACGCGTACGTACAACGTTTCGTGTCTGCATGTGGAAAGAGAGACTTGACGCTGTAATGTTTTTTGTTTTGTAAAATGTGTACTGCACATAAAACCGTGTAGATAGCGGTGCCCACACACACTACTACCATAGATATTTGTTTCGAGTTACCTTTACGACAGACTGGCTCAAAGTGATCTTAAGAAGACGAAAAAATATAGTCATATGTTTCGTCCAAATGTGCTCTGTGGAGGAGAGACGACGAAGGCATCTCTGAAGGAAAGCGAAAAACGGACCAGGAGCATCAATACGGCAAAAAATGCTAATACAGTGGATGGACATGAATAACACACAAAGGTGCATGGATTTTAGTGGTGTGGATTTTTTAAAACACGGAATACGTTTCCCTGCTAGAAAAAAATCAAATACCGGATTGGGAAATGGGAGTGATTTTTTTTCTCTCACTGAGATAAAAATTATAAAAAGTACATTATGGATGGATCAAGTTAGTATTGGGCCACAGAGGGTGGGATATAGCATTTTACTGCTGACACTTTGGTGAAATAGAATACTTGGGGTATATATGTATATGAAAATATTTGCCTGGTATGTGATGATATTGAAATTTGTGTGTTTCGGAGTTTATAGCGATTAAATCCGAGACACTCTGAAATAAATTGAATGATTCTAACAATATTTAAATTGACCAGGCGACAAACATGTTTAAGCACGGTGGACTAAATACTCTCGTTTAACCTTTCTCGTTAATGACGGATTACTTTGACCATTCACATGGGTTGGACTAATCCGGGAATAGTTGAGTAAAACCACGGAGTTCCGAAAAATAAGTTAACATAGAAAAGGTACGATACGAAAAACCGTCCCTACTTAAGAAGAAAACCAGCGTTATATTTTGCAGCTGCAACAGATCCACAGTTGGGTATGTATGAACGCATACATAAAATCTCATTTGATTTTGGTTTCTTAGACCAGTTTAGGTAGGCTACGAACCGCAGCCGAATTATTTTTCTATGAAACTGGCAGCGATCCGTCAAGACAAGTTAGAGTGTTACACAAATCAAGCTCAGTTAAACTGACGACGACACACCAGAGATAATATTGCAATCGTTATAAAAATGGGGAAAAGAGGCTGACGAGACGGACGGGCAGAGAAAAATGTACAGAGCAAGACTCACAAGACCGACATACCGACCGACCCACCGAACTAGTGCCCATAAAAAGTAGTGCTCCTGCACACAAAAAATCTTGCTTCTACTGTCTCACCTATACCAAATAATGCATTTTTTAAAACCTGTACCTACGTACCTTTGCAAGCCCTTTTAATTAATGTGACATGGTGTAAGAAACCAAGCACATTTTGTTATTCGAAATCTTATTGCAATCTTACCCAGGAGCATTTAAAATTTTAATTAATGAGTATCTCTTTACGTTTAAACACCGGACTGTATGTGTGAACGCTTTCTTTTTAAACAATAAAATCCCAGCACAAAGTTCAAAGTTTCAATTTACTCAGGTGCTCCTTTTTCAAAAGACTACAATGTTTTCGCACAATAAAATTGCCCACAGTGAAACAAGTAGAACAATCACTTGCAACGATGATAAATCACAGGCCCTTTTTCGCTTGGTCAATGGACAATGTAGTGTATTTTACTCAGAGTAATAATTAAGTGCACTGTTTAGTGCAAGTACATGCTTGTAGTGTAGCCACAGTCTCTCATAATGTGTTATATTTTCTAGTATTGATTAGCTTATTAAATGTACACCAAATGTCTTTATTATACTTTGAAATAAAGTTGGAAAATAAATGGATATCGTTCTGATATCGTTCAAACCATTGAAAATAAATGGATGATCTTTTGCAAACATGGGACTTTAACTCTCATTATCAATGCCATATATTTTTAAATAGGACTTGGTCTCCTCAGGAATGTTATATTATTTAATCCATATTACCCAGGATTATGGGAGAAGCAATAGAGCATAATAAAAAAAACTCTTGAGTCAAGTGAAACCTATGCTTGCAGGTGGTACAAAGGTGTAAAAAACACCAATATGCTTGTGTGAACTCGCCTTCATTTCTCACACTCAATCGCAGATTTCTTTGGCCCCTGCCTCATGGTTTCTTCGAGGTGCACTTTATTGATTTTTGGACGCTAAAACGTCTTTAATCAATAACGTCTTTAAAGTAAGAACGTTGCCAGTAAGGAAATCCTAAAAGAACGCTATTAATTGTCACCAGGTTGTAAATCAATAGCTTATCGGTGCTCACTTAAAGAACACCCTATCACTCACTCTCACTCCCTTTGAGTATTTCCTAATTTGTTGCAATCTGGCTTTATTTCAAAACCGCCCTGTTTTCCCAAACCATCAAGATACACTTTGATTTTCGTGTTATTATATCAATTTCCTCATAAAAGTCGGGAGAGGAAATAAACCAGATTGCTCCTCGGAGGGAAAAAAGTGACAGACAGCTGGAAACCATGTACAAAAATGGCCTACTTAACTTTTATGGTAAAGATAAGTTGTTTCGCAATCCATGTCATTTAGAACCCCCTTTAAAGATGCGTTTCTGTACTCAAACGTCGTCACAGCGTTCAAAAATTTTCTTCTGAGGGTCCCGAATTTTCTCACACAAAAATTCACTCCATTACTGCCGGTCTTTCACCTTTGTCATAGACGGCCAACGATATAAATAAATTTACACTTCCCGGGTGAATTATCCAACGAATACATATGCATCTCTGCAACCCTTTTTCGTCTGCGACATTTTCTCTAATCTTACCTTCCATCGTCCTTTTACCATTTTTATGTCGACATCATCAACAGTTCTTGGAACATCAAACGGAAAAACTTATGTGGAATGTTTTAAAAACTTTCTACCATCAATCAAAGAAGATTTTTGATGCATAGGTATTAACATATATATATTTATACGTACATTTCATTGTGAAATTTCCTTCCCAATATATTATGCATACAAACCTAATACTCCGCATTCATTATTATTTTCTGTTGTATCATTCCTCCTCACAAGTAAAAAAAACTCCTATTACCGCTCCCTCGGATAAATCAAAATCCCCTGAAACAGCTTTTAAAACTATGTAAATGCGTGAACTGCCATTTCATCATTGCAACACTCAACATATTTTTTTTGTGGCCTGGCATCTGGAAAGTCCAATGCAAAGTGTTTCTTTTGGATTAGTGGGTACGGGTATAAAGCAACAGTTCAACCACTCTTTAGCACGCAGTTCAACCAGGCAAAAGTGTAACAACCAATATTCAATATTTTTCCCTGTTGCTAAACTGTAATGTGTTTTATACAGCCAAGAAGTATTTTGGTAGCTTACAAGTAATGGTTTTTAGTGTATGATGGTATTTTTATCCCGTAAATAAATAATTTTGCTAGCTGTTTCGTTCGCACTGGTTTTTATTAATGATGCCATTGATGAGTTGGGCAATAATGGGAATCCTAATGGCGATAACAATTAGCCTGGCGACTTTTATCGTCAGAAAACGCTAATCTGGCATAATGACCGTTCAGATTGGTGACAAAAGCACGAGTCACCAGCAAAACCGTAAAGACGTACAAATCTCTCTGGCTCATTTAATAATCTGCATTAGTCATCGACATAAATTTAAAATCTATTCAGCCTTTTCTTAGGAGGAGATAAACAGAAAAATGCAGTGTATAAGCAATTGTATTGTAATGGAAATATTCATTAGTATTTTGGCAGGGGATTGATGGGAGGAAAAGCATGAAAATAAATTTTTCGTTTTTGTCTCAATGAATTTCAATACCTGAATAATCCTTCCCAAACCAGACAGAGACGTAATAATAACTATTCAGTACGATCCGGTGAAACGAAACATTCACATGTCCTTTTTTTAATGGAGTCTACCACGATTAGTCATGTCTCATTTTTCTTTGGTCAAAAAAAATATTCTCGGAAGTTTCTGGAGACCAACAAAAATCAATAAAATGCTCCAAACGTAAACAAATTTAATTTCAAAAGACTGAAAGCGGTTTTGATATCTAAAAGACACGTCACCATCATTCAAAAATATTTAGCACTTTACCTCATTATATCGTAGCCAAGTAGTAATCCATTGAACCATGGATTAAAACGCACATTTCTTTGACATTTTGATGTTTAGCAAATGCTTTAGTGACCACAAACGGGAATGCCAGGGAAATATATGCGTTTGTTCTACTTTAAGACATTTTATTTTTTTGATTACACACGATTAGTATTGGACGAGCTTCATCATCAATACTTTACCCAAAAGATAGCCAGGGTCAGAGTCCAACTTATCATCAAAAAACTCAAGCAGTCAAGAAATAAATACATTTTCGGTTGTTGTCCACATTTTTCATCGTAAAACTATCCAGTCAGAAGACGGGAATTGGTAAAAAAATATCAAGGAAAAAGTTACTCTCTGACTCATAAACCACCATGAAAAAATTATGCCCAGTGTGTACCACCACCATCATCATGGAACGAAAGCTATGCGCCTATCAATAAAAAACCTTCAACTTGTCGTGTTGTCAACAAGACGAAAACTTTTTTCGTAGTGATAACAAAACCCAGCAAGTACTTTTTCTATTAACTTCCACTCACGAAGAAAACCTTTTGGTACAATATTTCCCTCTGAAAAAAAGGTGATAAGGATTTTTTTAATATGACATCTATCTATTACAGGCATTTCTTTCTGGTGATGATGATGAGCGAACACAAAAAATCTGTGTCTTATATCTTAAGGGTCAACCATTTTATAGGAAATGTGTGTGTGTGTGTAATGGTTGGCTGTATAAACAAACTTGCATGGTGTTCACCTTACCCGAAGTTACAGGGTGGACTGGGCAACAAGTTGGGGAAAAAAGGTTTTTACATGGGAAAAGTACTTGAGTATATATACTATCTGGGAGTTTTGTCCGAAAGGTCTGAAATCTCGGGTAATTCCGTTAGTTTTGCTGAGCAGAGGTAAATAAAAAGGAAGACGGACGGGGAGAGAGAGGGAGATAAGGTAAAATATATTTTTGACGCCCATCATCATGCAGAACAGGGTGGTTTCGCTTTTTCGTAACGACGATTTACTCCTCTCGACGCAGATACAAGTACCAAGTGGTTTTTGTGTTGTATAAGGTGGTATGGGGGGGAGGGGGAAATATAAAGCACTTTCATGAAGAAATATGAATATTATTTGCCTTCTTTGTGGGTAAGTAGGAGATATGCTGAAAAGTCAACAAAATACCCGAGATTAGAGAGCGTCAGTGAACAAGACGGGAAAAACAAATACCAAAATACTGCAAGTCAACATGGAGCTTTCATATATTTATTTGTATACACCTATGTACGGTATATATGTAACATGTTGCCCTTTAAAGTTCATAATTCAGTGATCTTCTAAAAATGCCATCGTAATGGGACATATTTCACTACTACCATTTATATACAAATACGTACATAACTGCTCTCTATAATGAGTAATCACAAGTTTGTAAACTGCGTACTGGCTAGGCCACAATTGTCATTAAACTTAAAGTGTCATCAAGGAAGGATAGAAAAACAAAAATGCAGTATCGTTCATGACTTCCATTTCCTTGTCCTCTTTAGTGGTAACCACCATCATCAGGTCATAATTCTGTTGGGCCTGATTTTAAGGAAAAAACTCGCTTAAGTTTTTGAACCAAGTTCTATGACCTTATACTCTAAACACATTAGCCAGATATTCTCCAAAGAGTCCATCGAACATTTATTGCCCTTTTCAACGAAAAAAAACTAATGCACATGTACATTCGGCGTGAAAACCCTGTCTCGGGTAGTCTGCCCGAACTTCTGCCTGAAGAATACCCCCACATAATCATAATGCTTCCCAGTACTCCCTTTCTTTCCTTTTGTAATTTGTAGGCCAAATGCAACCAAAAAATCGTGTTCATTTTCGTGATTGAATATTTTCTAGGTTTTTTTCGTACGAGATTTTATATGCACCCAGCTTCAAACATGTGCAGGTTCACCTTTTCTCTTTTCTTCTGGTGGAACGTTTTTCAAGTACAAGCATTTAACTAAAAATGAATCATCATCATCAGTTCTTTTCCTTTTTAGGCAAGTCACCATCCTTTCTCACCTTCAGTACCATACATTCAGCTAGAAAAAAATAGTTGGGTGGAAAATACTGAAAAAAGGGCAAAAGCAACGAGAAAATGTGAACAAGCACTTATTTTAAAGAAGTGAAGAGAAAAAAAAAGAAATTAGGAAAACGGGAGGTTCGGCAAATTTTAGTCAAAATCGTGTTCACAGTCATTCTCGCCGTTTTTTATGAAACTTTTTTCTTGCAGTCACTAGTCTAAACTGCTCGACCTATTCAAGCACGTAAAATTCAGTTGTGGTTTAATTCAACCATGTCTTTAAAATTAAAACGTAAAAAATACTGAAGAAGAGTTTGTCTCGCGTAAACAGAGTTTGGTATATTTTTTGATGAGCTTCAATCGGACACCTTGCATTGCATTCAAAGCGCATTCCTCTCTTTTCGTTGTTGGACAAATGAATGCAACTAGAATCCAAAGTAATGCTTGTGAGTCCTGTTGGAAAGCGAAAACGCCAAAGGAACAGCATTCCCCATAAGACAGCGAGAACATATAAACCTCCTCACAAAAATGCCTTCTTTCCCGGAGGCATGAATCATTCTCTCTCAGCCTCATTCCCTTCAAAATCTCACCACAAAACTCCTCAGCCAGGTATTGTGTTGCTTTTTAAAACCCGTATCTAGACTAGACACGTCGTTGTTGTACACCATGACGGGAGTTGCTTTATTTTTACGGCTTCAACGTGATAACTATATCTGTCTCTAACCTGTATACATTCTCTTAATTGTTGCCACAGAAACCAAGCAAGATCGAGTCAAACACAAAACGCCGATTTGAATGAAAAGGTGTTTTCATACCATTAGAGAGAGAGAGAGAGAAAACGTGATAAAAAGCATTTAGACCCGAAAGGTATGTGAAAACGGCAAAAAACACAGTTCCTTAAGAAAGCTCAAATCCTCCATAAAAAATACGTTCAGATTAAAGTCGTGAAATAATGCCAACTGTCTCCAGTGTCCATGGAACAACCTCTAACACCTGTTACAAAACCCGAAAACGTGTGTATAGGTAACTAATGTTCAAACTTCAAGCTAAACTATCCTGAATTTTTTGCAATGGATTCCACCTGCTAGATAGAAACATGCCAAGTTATTTGCTGTGATAAGAACCACCACCGACGCATATTTTTGCTACCATCAAAAACCTTCTCATGAAATACAGTTTTTCTACATGGGAAAACGATCCGAGCTATACAAAAACTGCCACTCTGTTCCTGGTCGTAATACAATCTGAAACTTGCAGAGCAAGGAAAACATGTGCACTGCCTGGTTTTTAATACTAACAGCCATCTTTGTAAGAACATATTGCTTTTGCGTAATCCACAAAAAGGGGCGTTTCCGGGACAATGGGATGATCAAGATGCGCAGATGAAGATGTTTCTGTATTTGTGTGGGTGGGTGTTGAGTTGTCTTGTTGTTAAATTGCAAAAATTGTAATAATAATAAAATTTGTATCGTATATTGTATTATTCTTTCTGTTGTTAATTGTTTTTTAAAGAAAAGGTTTCCACCTGGGACCGGATGTCATACTCAAATTTTAGCAATTTTCTTGAATACGCTACGTCAATCCTTATTTCAAAGGGTTCTCCATGATTATTCCTATTCTGGGATTTAAAAAATTAACGTTACCATCACGTCAATTTTAATTTTGTTCAATTTACCCACTTAAACTAACGTGCGACTGGATTGCCTGGGAAAGGATTTTTATGCCATGACTTTTTTCCATGAAATAAAAGCAACCACACCCTAGAATTTTCTCATCCCCTTCATCAGATTACTGCATGGGCTTATGCATACTAGCAGAAAGCACAACTGCTCTTTTCGAACCCGACGATGACAATCAAATAAAATCTCCCGAAAACGGACGTATCATTAAAGAAAATGTGTGCTAACATTTATCTCCATTGAATAGCCAATTAAAGGTCGTCCGTATAAATACCCAGCAATTGATATCAGCATGACTCTCTCACAAAAAATTTGTGCATTTAATACTATTTTCCCCTGCCAGACAGACGTGCCACCAGGAAAATGGGGCTAGAATAGTTTTTTGTTTGAAATGAATTGTACGATAACAGGGCTGGGCAACAACAGGTTGATAGTAGATCAGTTTTTTGATACGGATAGCACTGGCGTACTCCATTATTTTATATACGTTTTGCAGTCTAGATACGCGATAGCGCATATTGCACACACTAGACTTGTTTCTCTCTCTCTCAGGAAAGAGGAGAAAAAAATGAAACTATTGTGCATCCGAGTTGAAAAAGGGGCACATCAACCAGCCAACCGACTCTCATCAGACTCAAGTGGCATGACAAGTAGCAAAAGCTCATCAACTCTTTTTATACCATCAAACCTTCTAACTAACGTACCCACGTTCAATATTTAACTATAAAAAACAGTCAACTCCGTCAATACCAGAGAAAATATTTTATGAACAAAAAACACTTCCCCAAGCACGCTTAGTCAATCCGAAAAATAAATCCACATGTGAATAACTAAAATCTCCCCCAAAACCTTTAATTAACGCTTATTATTCAGCTAAACAATAAATACAAGGTTTTCTGATTATTCTAGAATAGCGCATTAGCTCTCTTATGAATGACCCGGTTTGTGATACATATGCTGGTGAATTTTCCTATATTTAAGCCAACAAAGTGGATCTTATGCCCATATTTGTATTGTGGATGGAGTAACCGACGGGTTTTTTCCTGAAAACATTATCTAAACATAGAATATATTTTTTCTACCCACAACCTACAATATGACCTGGAATTTTGTTTGAAACATTATTATCCTGCTTGGAGCCACTACCACAGAAAAAAAAACTTCGGTTGCTGACGGGAGAGATTGGCTCGGCTAGGGAGGAATTTTCACTTTACAGCATGATAATCCTTGTAATAGTCATTTTGGTACGTAAAATCCATACCGTAACGTCACATGAAAACTACATCAACAGGTAGGCATACAATACGCCGACGTGTTTTTTTTTTCTTTTCAACAGCTCTGCTTGTGTTTTTCGCTCTTATGTTTTTCGTGTTCCAATTCACCTATTGAGTATTCCCAGCACTCGAGCTGTTGGTTTGAAACTATGAAACCTAAAAATCCCACTGTATTTTAAAATTGTATTCCCAATCCCAATTATAATTTCGTTCGTTCGCCTTTTCCTGGTGTAAGTTTTTTACTTTATTTTTGTGGCTGGTTTCCATGTGTTCTCGCGGTGGTTGCGCCTGAATATGCATACACTTCAAATGTTATAGTTTCTCTTCATGGTACATATCAGTTTTTGTTTCTGACAAAAATACAGTATGAAATATGCATTCCGTTAAATCAATCCTAAAAGTTTCTCTTGATGCTTACAGCTTGCTATCGAAAGTTTTTTTGTGGGTTTTGTCACGTACAAACCATTTTTTTTATTCCCAGATTGCGTCGCATACATTTTTCGTATACGAATCCATTACTTTTTTTATTATTGTTACCATTTAACCTGGATCTACATTCCATTGTGTGCAGATCGCGTTTTGTTCGGGGGAAATTATACTTTTCGCTCACAGGATGTTAGCTTGTCGAGAGAGAAGGCTCTTTTATATTATTTCTGTATGTACAGCGTAGCAATGCAACAGGTGGGAAAAGAGCAACCTGTATGTACTGGGGGAAAATATCTATGCAATAAAGTAAAGCACGATAGACAACCTGAAAATAATAAAGAAACCAGCCCCAAAAGTAAACAACCTGCTTCCCCCTAACATCCTCCTATACGTCCCCGTTCCATGTTTTTCAATACGATCGGTTTTGTGTGTCAGAGCTTCCTAGAGAGTAGACACCTATGTCTACGTAAACTTTATTTTACCCGCGGTGCACACAGGCAGTACATGCTTTTGGAACAAGACGTAAGTTTTTTCATTTCCTCCATTTTGTTCAGCCTCCAAGTGCGATTTCAATTTCACGGGTAAACTAGCAACGATGGGAATGCCTGTAAGAAACTATACCAGCTATTCTTTCATATGCATTCGTATTTCTAATACACCTGTACGCAAACTAATTTGTAGTACGCAGATTTTCAATGGAGACATAATTTCTTGTAGATTTAAATGATGTATTCAAGCTTGTCATTGAAAGCCGTTAATCTAACCGAATCGGTTATAGAAAATTCTTCATTGCATGGAATACACTTGAGCTGGGAAAGAGGAAAAAGTTGCATGAAAAAACTTGACCACTTTGATTGTTGAAGTCTAAAAGAACGAAAGAATCTAAAATGATGGGAGAATGAAAAAGCCTGTTCACCGAACTGCACTGAAAATTGTACGATGTGACGGAATGGTGTTTTAGTTCAGAAGCGGAAGAAGCCAGGACGTTAATGTACCAAAAATTTATCCGCAAAGTTAAAATATAGAAAAGTAGTGTAAGAATAAAATTCATATCTCAACTGTAGTTACTCAGACTAGTTTTCAATTACAAGTTGCTCAGACTAGCTTGCAATTGTTCATGCTGAAAACCATATTTGTTGCCTGTTGAAAAATATTGGTAAATCTAGAGATAGTCACGAGACAGACAAACATGCTGATATCTTCATGAATTTCATAAAACGTAACTTTCGCTACTTAATAAATCGTTCGAATCAAGCATATTATTAACATATCTCTCAGTCAAGCTGTTTCTAGACAAGCAGATCCTCAAGTCATATATACAATTGAGTCTTTTTTATATCGGTGAAAAAAACTTGTGGTTTCCACCCTTGCCTTCAGCAACCCGTGACGACACCTACCCGTTTCGTTAGATCGTGGATGATGATCAAAAAAACATAAAATATGTACGCGATAGAAACTCTTTTTACAACTGCAACTAAAGTATATCTTTGAAAAACGAAAATTGAGCTTTGATGTGGGGAGTTTTATCCGAGTCTGCCACAGACTCTGGCATTGACATGGATTAATTATGGAAATCTTTCGATTCAAATCTTTTACAGAGCCTTTCTCGGACAGGAATAGGAATGACTCGCCAGAATGTTTTGAGCTTCATAAAGAATGTAAACAAGAAAGAAAATGCTGATGGATGTCAGGAAATTATATGAATTGTCAAAAGCTTAATACATTGTTAAGAATGTTAAATAATACAAGGCCTGGGCACATTGCAATATATTAAAAAGTCCAACTGACCCAGTCTTGCTAGCCAAACCCGTTGAAAATAATGTGTAGGTAATTACCCTCCTACCAAAAAAACGCTTCGTGGTTTTCCCATCTGTGAAGGCAAATTTCTCTTTTTTACTTCCACCTTTTCGAAAAAAAGTAGTTTCTTTCTTCACGTACCTGGTTATTAAAGTTAAAAAATAAAAATTTGAAGGTTTTTTTCTTCAAAAGATTCGACTACTCCGAGTAGCACTGGCGCACATGTACACAAGTGGTTTTGGGCAAAAACAGAAGTTAAAATACAAAGCCTATCTACAATGTTGACGTAATATCTATGCTTGAAACGATAGCATTGCCATTCTGGCCATCGTAATATTTAAACCTTTTGCATGATTTGTCGTCTGTGGACACCTCTGCTATAGTAAAATTTAGCAATAGAGAGACATTTCTTGGTTCACAATGAACATATTTAACAATTGTTTGTAAAGTCATTCCGACATACAAGTCTACTGGTATGCCTAAAGCCTGAAAAACCTTAAAATGTCCTTCCTTCGCCTTTACACTCAAAACCTTTAGTTCATTAAAAGTCACCAGGCGCAAAGTAAACCATGCTTCGGAACAAACTACAATTTACAGAGC
>VICI01000411.1:0-39653 GCA_019593645.1 Akabosia matsudoensis | reverse complement strand
CCTTAAGTTGTCCAAAACTGGCAAGAAATGATAGGCGAGGCAAGATGTTGACTGGGAAGAAATGATTGGGAATAAAAGATGGGGAAGAAGTGATTTAGGGAAGAAATGATGTGAGGAAGAAAAGATTGGGAAGAAATGATGGGGTAGAAAAGATGGGGAAGAAATGATGGGGAAGAAAGTGTTGGTTACCCCTTTCCATTCAATATACTCCTATCTCCTGGGAAGTGTGTCGATATTCACTAAAGCAGGTTAATTCGAAAAGTGTAGTCACAAGAAAGTGTAATTTTAACCTGTGTTTGTTCATGGACCAAAATTGCTATTGCGATATTACAGTATTAAAAACAATACAAAACCGTTAGCATACATAAAAGTTTCACGGAAAATCATCAATCAATCTGTTGAATATTTCCTAAAGATGTTTCTTTTCATTTGTGCAAGTCACTCTCTCAAAATTAAGAATATAAAAGCATTATAACAGCATCTGAAGGAAACCACCTGACATCAATAACTTTATTATACAAGGGTGGACTGGCTGGTAAAAAGATCTGAAAGTTCGCCGTAAGATGAAAGAGCTTTCTTCCTTCTAAACTGAAAGTTTTAACTATTTTAAGCATTAAAGCTTAAACTCAACGATAAATAATAAATACAAACAACTATGCACGATAAAAATAATTATTATCCAAAGGTAGAAAGGAGATAGTTTGATTATACTTTGAAAAAGTATACAAGTTTCGGTTACAGTTTTATTCATATTCTATTGGTGTATGTGTTTTCGCACGGACCAAACCGCTTCGTTTGCCTGGCATGTTTGCCATGCGTACGTGCATTTTTTAATTGCGTCCAGACGAATATTGATCAATTGTTGTACACTAACTTGTGCAGTTTGATCTGATTTTCCGGATTCTTGCTTTTCTTGATACAATGATAAGATTGATCCCGATTAGTATGATATGCGCAAAATGTACGTTTGGGAACAATAATGGGTATCATGAAAAACGATTGATGGAAGCAGTAGTATATAACTGTGATGATAGCATGGATATTATGTATAGCTTTAAAAATCCTTTAATTTCGGTCTTTCCCTGAACTGGAGTCAAATAGTAAATAGTAAAAACGTTTCATTCTCCAGGTCTCGGTACACTTTTCCGAAACTGGTATTGGCAACTCGAGGCACGTTGGCAGCTGGTTTTCTTTTTGTCTTCGATCAGTACCTTGTCGTTTCTGTCGGAGATTGTGCAGCAGCATTATTCCTAACGCCAACAATACAACTGGCAATTGTTAGGTGGTATTGTCTCTATAAGTTGTAGTATCGCCATGTCCTTTACTTACATAGTATATTTTTTGGTGAGACGTTCTTTAAATGTAGCCGTAGCCACATACATGTATTTACCGCGTAATCTTGTTAAAATTACCTGAAAAAACTGCATATTAGACCTAATATTTTTAACCCGAAAAATATACGTCCGATTTGATCGTAAACGAGTTCGACTTCACATCAATCTGATTTTACGATTAAACACGCAAGGATAAAAGGCGGATCAAGGACGATGTTGGTTTAAGGTCGTATTAAACCACGGATCAACATTCGTCCAGACGTAGCTTCCCCCGTGGATACATCCAAAGAGGAGAAATAGGTCAGGAACCGTAAGCTCACCTTCACATAACCGTTCTTCATAGGACTTCATTGAAACTAGCATAACAAAAATGTGCAAAAATGCATGTCGTCACTCCAAATCCAAATCAATGACTACTGTGGTCTATTTAGAGAAAACTGGACAGAAAGAATGGGTTCGTCTGCTTCTATATTTAACCGTCTTCTTGAAACCATACTTTTAACTAGTATTCTTTTATTTCTTTTTCCCTCTCGGCTCAGCTTTTCCATTTCATTCCTCATTTTCATCTTTCTCCTCGCTTAATCTTACAACCAATTGCAAGTTTCCGTATTTGAAACTACAAGTACACATTTGAGAGAGTCGTGCCACGAGTTCATAGTTTGGAAAAGAGAACAAAAAAAACAACAATGAAGTTTGATGATTAAGGTGCATGATAAAAGAAGGCTAAATAAAGATTAAGTTTGTATTACGAACTCAAAACTACTTTGGCAGCTTCCATGATTTCCAGTTTTCTCTCGACATTTAAAAAATAACTTCTCAGAAGTTTGCTCTTGTTCTAACCAGCACACTAGAAAGTGAAAACAGCAAAAATCCCTTAGCATAGTGCATTTACTGGAGACGAGTTTTTCGCGGTTATCTTTCCTATTATTGTTTTTCGTTTCTAAATTGCAGTAAAATTTAGAGACCATATACAATATTGTGTGTCGCTTAGTTTACGCTCTTGAGAAAATGTCCTACTACTGGTTAGTAAGTTCTATTCGAGATATTCAGAACCTCCTCATTTGTCCATGAATGCGAGCAGGAATTATTATGCATACACAGTTGATGCCACTACATAATAAAATGCCGCTCGTTCTCATTCTGATTATCAGCATCAACGTTTATTTTGAGTAACTTCCACTTCATACTTTTGTCATCGAGTAAGGTCTTCCAAGTAGTGTTTTCAGTTTGAAAGTGAAAGAGTCTCTTTGTACAGAACGATTCAAGATTTCAACAACTCCATATTATGATGCAGGATGTTACGACCATGCAAACTGTGAACACGTACAACAGGAGTATACGAAGTACTAGTGCTTTCATGTGGGCGCTTGTGTTACGAAATAGCGAAAGCTGCCTTATACGTAGCCTTAAATCTACGTGTCTGTAAGTCCATCAGTTTTCTTCGTCTTTTGTACCTGATTTGAAATACCCACGCAAACCACATCCAAATGAATAGGTCAAATGATCTAACCTTTTCCCGTTGACAGTTTCTGGAGTTATTGCAGATCAAAAGCCATCATCTAATTTTTAACATAGACTCTAGTCGTGTAATAATGCACCTGCGAACGTATGTCTACACAAAAATAATCGTCTGCTAGTTTTTTTTTCTACTTCGCGAGTTGTTCAACCGCACTATTATTCCGTGCTATTGTGAGGGAGTACTTTCGTAAGGCGAAATACACAATAAAAAGGGAAGGAAAGCCCCATGAAAAGCTGTAAGAGTGATCCGTAATGATCACCATGAAGAATGTTGATGATGATTGTAAAAACCATTAAGTCATTTCACTTTTGACTAGATGAGTGCTACGGAGACTCAGAGTCACCCTACATTCAATTTCAACTGTTTGTTTGTAATACTTCATCTTCCACGTTTCAACTCTATCGCTCTTTCTCATTCATATTATCCTGGAAACATCTGTCTACACAAAGAAATTCTACCAATTGTTTGTCCATCTCGTGTTTTCTGATGATGGAAAAAATCTTTTACTGCGTTGAAATTCTCTACATACATAGTCCTATCTATATTACGTAAGGTATAATTAAAATTTCTTTACTGCAGACATTTCAATATGACAAAACCAGTATCTTAAGGTATAAATTTAAATATTGTCCACAAATTAAATGTAAACTTAGAAGGAAAAGAAAAAATAATAGTAGGAAATAAGAGTTGACTAAAACAACCAGTCAAGCCTAGAATAAAACGTTGCAACGCTAGAGCTGAGCATTGTGAACACGACTACAAGTTCCTGAGAAGGGCTTGTCGTAATGTGTAACAAAGGCCAAGAGCAAGCACCAGCTGCCTTAACACTTAAGAACTTGCGTACTTCAGCAAAACGTTTTACCTTAATCGATTGAACCCTTACAGCTATAACGAGTATCATTTCGCCTCCTTTCATCCCCCCTTTAGCCCCAGGGGAATTAATTGGGAACCTGGCTTTTATTACCTTATACAGAGATAAGCCACCTTCCATACACAAATATAGCAACATATTGATATACAACCTACGTACGAGAAACCAATGAATGACTACAAGGTAATGTGTGTAGAAGATTGGATATCGTTGCTTTTTAGTCGCAAAGATGCTCATTGGGATCCTGTCTTGTCTGTAGATCCTTGAGGGTAAGTGAGCCTTCACACTTAAAATTTGGTCCCAAAAAGCCTTATTACGCAGGAACTCGTTTCAAATCCTTGGGTTGAAATTCTTCTGAGACTTTACGATAACGAACTCACGGACAGACAAAATATACGATTTTATAAAGCAGCCTTTGCCACCTTATAAGCGGAAACTTTGTAGGTATATACTTGCAAGCATTTAAGGCAGGGTTTAAAAATTTAAATGAAACGCTTTGCTACATAAAATATCCGTATGGTATGCAACGTTGCATGCTCTTTTGTAGAATTTTGCGGTAATCTTGTATAAGGAAAAAGCTATGTTTCTAAAAAGGAGTATATTATTTTTACACACACCACATAGCGTTACTTTCCAAGCATCACAATATAAGTTCCGTTCTTGCATAGTGTCCTTTAATGAATATCAAGTGTTGCATTATACCATATTGGTTTCTAGCTCTCATTCTCTCAGGCAATATTTCCGAGTATTATTAATATGTCTAAATTAAACTTTCGCAAAACATGAAAGGCTGTTTTCACAGAAGCCTACGCGTTAGGACAGACAGTTTGCTAGAAAGAAAATATTCTCTTAATAAACCTTGAATGGAAATGATGACTGAATCAATGGAACTTTGCCTCAATCTTGAAGGACTTAGGACAAACATCCGGTCGTTGTAGCAAAAGTTTTAGGAGTTGAGCAAAACTTTACTTTCTAGTTCCCATGTTCACAGCAAAAAGCTAGAACTTATGACTTGTTTTAAATCGGTTTCATTTTAACTTGCTGACAATATGAGGAAAGCAGTCAGCGATCCAAAATCCACGACCGGCGCACCAAAAATGCATGGGATGGAATTCAATAAGAAGAAATACGAATTCGTTACTTAAAATTTTTATTTTGATTCATTCATTTCCCTCAGTGCCTATCGCACCGTCGTCATCTGCACTTTATGGTACAAACTTGTGTTTTGGAGTTGCAATCATGTTCCTAAAGTTGTAACCACAAATTCTAAGTTTATGTTACTAAAATGAACGAAAAAATAGTTTCAACTTCCCAAACTTTACGCTTTCACCAGTCTCCACTACAAATGAATAACGAAAGTCGCAGAGAGTGAATTTGAATGCATTGATTCTATCAAAAAATTTTTTTGGAGTATAGCATTTGTAATTGCCGATCATCGGCAATTAAAGAACATGTTTACATTCGTACCGAGAAGGTCACCATTCACATAATATAAATATAAAGCACTCTATAACATGTAAAGTTTTAGATTCAAGTTTCCAAAAGACAACGATTCAAAATTATCACATCGTTTATACTAGGTAGATACTTGAAAGAGGGCTGTAATTTATTAAGCTTGCTTTATATTCTATTCGTCCGTGTGCCCTCTGACTCGGTTGTTTTCGTCATTTCTTTTTGAAAATTGGCATGTTACTATTAATACACCCACGGAGTTTTTTTGCCAAACTCCAAATTAATTTGTCACCGGAGTCAAAAGTTATTTGTCGAAATATCATCTGGTCTGACTGGCTAAGAATATTAAAAGTTGTCGAGTTAAATTCTCGCCAGAGTTTCTCCCTATTTCAAAGATTACTGAGTTAGTAGGAGCATATACTTAGGTTATCATGACACTATTTGAATTTGATACAATACTTACAACTTTTACCGTAGGTGCAAGGTATTCGGTAATACACAAATAAACCCGTGATACCAGGGTTATAAATATGTACATGTACGCGAACTGTGCGATTTTCTATTCTTTTGGTGCTTATCAAATGTATTTGGCGTGTTGTGAGGTTTGATATACTGATTTAATTATCATCATAAAATTAAAATGTAACCACAGTAAAGCTAAACTTTATTACCATAAAAATATCCCTTTTTCACATAAATTTCGATTTCAGCAAAACCCAGCACTTCACGAGGCCATTGCAAGTAAAATGTGATACACTAGCAACATCATGTTAGATATAAAATGAAAATGGCAAATAATAACGAGTTAAACATTTTAAAGCTTACTTCAGATGTTTTTCCTCCACAAATATAACTATCCGTATCTCTTATACTAATCCATGAACACCAAAACATTTTATCCTCGTATAAAATTACATGTTCGACAATATGCTAAGACGCAAGATTCATCGGTCTAAAACTGAATAGTAGCCCTGAATGCAATACTGCAAAATAATTTGTTACTTGAAAGTAATTTTAACTTTTACCTGAGCTTTTAATGTTACCCGAAGCTCTTTGCTATTATATCCTGTTACCAAGCTCATATATTTTTTACCATTAGCTTCGAGGCATTGAATTTGATGTAGTTACAATTTTGGTGCATATATTTGTGCAGACTGTGTTGTACTACCTATGTAGATTTTTGCAGTGCATCTCAGATTTTTTTTTAATTTTTAGCTTGCACAACTTGTGATCTACGTCTACAGCATGATCATGGTAAAGATTTTCGTGCCGCATAATTTTCCAGATTCTTCAGATTGTTAATTCATTTCAAAATACCAGAACATTCTTTTTAAAGATGTACACAATAGAGGTAAAAGATAAGGGTACTCCTAAGACATTAAAAGGCAACATGTTTTCGGGGAAATTTAATGATGAAGATGAAGACTGCCCAGCCCTATTATCAGACCACGGTATAAAAATTATTTATGGTGACCAAATCTATATACATGATACTCATGTATGGTACTATGAATTGTCCGCATAAGCGCTTGCTTATGTATTCTCATTGAAACCCAACTGAATAATGTACTTCCTTACAAAAAGTTTTTCGGGAACGCGGAAACTTAGAAATTTGGGGAACAGTGCAACTTTATTTTGAGAGTTATCCACCATCTACACAATTACCCGCGTGACTGCCTCGTTAGAAATGAAGAGAAGACAATCAACGTCTTCCATTTCCTAAATTGTCTACTCCATGAATTAATTCTGTTGGTTTGTTTTGCTTGCTACAACTCCCGTATATACTCAAACATATACAAAATCTCATCTCAATCTCGTGTATTTGAATAGAGCATTGAGCAGCAAAGCCATGAATATGATATTTTTGGTCGAGATGCTCCACTTGCATGCATAAAATTCCTAGAACATTCTATTAATCTATGTGAATGAAATTAAGATCATAAAAGTTTTGCTCAATCTAAATTCAGCATTTTGAACACAAATGATGAAATTTTACATTACTCGTGCCAAAAGTTTGCGATCGCATTTTATCTACATTTTGATTAATTTCCTAATGAGTATATCTCAGGGTCAGCAACTTACAAACGATGGTGGCAACCAAAACGTTGTACAATGGAAGTTACTCAATTGCGTTTATTTCATGAAAATTATTATGGCTATGTTGCAATTTAAAGTGTATCGAGCATAGGAAAGTTAACACCGATCCGTCCTTATCAACAACAAAGATCGCTTAAACTAGATGTAGAGTTTACAGGGAGCGAGGTGCTAGAATTATTCTTGACAATACAATGGAGTATAATATTAGGAGGAGGCAAACAAAATCGGATATTGACAGGTGTAAACTTAAATGTGAAACTGTTCATTTTAATCACTCATGGTACAATTGAGATAAGGGAATTGATACTCTGTCATCTGTATTATACTCTAAAACGTGCAAATGATTGTAAGAAAAAAGTGCTGGGGGTAAATCTCCCATTTTTATTTCCATGCATTTCAAATAATATAATTTACATCTGCTTCTCGCTCGACTGTTTTCTCCAGCTGTCGCTAAAAGCATACACATAAAGAGCATCACAATAGTATGTCCTGCAGACACGAGATGAAGACCTACCTACCATTATCTGCTTCATTTTTGGGAGCTCACCAATCCAATGACGCCATCCCTTTTTATTATAATCAGGCAGCAACCATATCAAATGATTACTTACTGCATGCACGATCTTTCTCCTTGCATTGAATGGATTTGAAAAACATTTATCCTCGCGTTTCCCATGACGTAAACTAGTCAGTTGGAAACTTTCCATCAAAATTAAATCACTTTGCAATGCATCTCGGCGGAACAACTATCTTTCTCAGGCTACCTTCCTTCGTTATACTGGTGAATGTTTTGCTGGCTGCCTGCCTGATTTGCAAAAATGCCGAAATTCTTTGATACAGTGCGGTGAAACGATGTTTTGGTCATTTCACAATTTTACAGTTTCGGAAAATGGACATCTGCTTAGATGAGGGTCAAGAGAACGAGGATCAATTAGTACCTACTTAAAGGCTTTTTCGTTCCGAAAAAAATACAATATTAAGCTTTCCAAACTTATAAATTAACAATGTCACAAGCAAATGATTCAGGTGCACAATGCAAAAGTCGCCAATGCGACCCATCTTATGAAGTTTCCGACCGGGTAGCATGGAGCTTCCGACCGGGTAGCATTTGTGTGCTTTCTTCCCCTATTATTAGCATTGCTGCAAAATAGCATTCCACTTGTATGTATTGAATTTATGAAAATGGTAATGGCATAGTCGTAATAATAATACTTAAGAAAAGTACACACTCGGCTTCAGGATTCTCCAGAAGAACTGAATATCTTTGCATTGCTCCTTTTCGAAAACACTAGAAGCTGCTAACCGCATTGTGTTACAAGTGCTCATATTTGGAAAAATGAAGTAATTATCGACTACCTAGCTCCATTTTCCATTTGCGGTTCACTTACTCACGTAAAACCATGTAAGTGCGAATTAGCATTTTAATAGACAATTAAGGAATCGAAAGAAGAACGCAACCGACTGAAAAATAAAGAGTTTTGCTGTTGGCTGTACCAATTACAGGCCTGTCACTAATTTTTACACATTTGCTAACATTAAAATTTGCTCCAGACTACTAAGCCTCTCCGTGGAATTATGTACAGACGTGTGACAGTAAACGGATGAGATGCTTTGACTTTTAATAGGAAGGTCCTAGTTTCTCCTGTTCATATAATATTAGGTGGCATTATATGTATACCCGACAGTAGCATTCATATTAAGAATAATATACGATATGGTGCAGCAGGCGTACATGTGATATTTATGACAAAGTTGCCGAGTTGTACATATCTGGGTCACTGTGTCACCATAAATAACCAGTGAGTGCGTAACTGAACTGGAAGCCAGGGCGCTGATATTTGTCCTCAGCTCCCCGCACCAAGAGGAAAAAGGATGGGTTCGAAAAATCAAAGCTAGAGTTTAGTAACCTAGTAGTAAAAACAGAAAAGAAGCGTAGAAAATAGGGGGAATAGGTGGACAGCGTACCTAGATCATCCAAGTTTTCCATGATTGGTGTTGAGCAGTACCGCATCTCGGGCGATTCTACAGTACAAGAGTCACCTTTTCGTCCGTTTAATTTCCGGCACGTTGTACGAAATCCTCCCTTCTTTGGTATTTTCGAACATGATGAAAAGTGTTTTCCTATTCCCAAAATTCGAATGTCACCAACGGAAACAGTATCCTGTAATAAAATTGTAGATCAATGACGAGAATGTAGAAAAACAAATATTCAACAAAAACATTTAACCAGATCGTTACGTATTTATGCTAATGAATGTGTTTAATACGACGAAAAACTCTGAGCAATGAATGATTCATCAACCTTACTATAGTTTAATTTATTGCCCGGAGAGAGCATTGCACCAATAACCCTTTACTGAAGTAGTGCAGAGGCATTTGCTCGAGGAAATGGAAACACAGATTTAAGCAGGTAGAAATGTAGAGGATTATATACACAATTACTAGCCTTGTATTCTACTCCAAGTTTATAGAAGTGCTCATCACGACATGCTTGTAATGAGATGAGTACTATGGATCTGCTATACTCGTTCGTTGGTAAAGGCAACACAACGGAATGTGAAATGTAGAAAGCCCACACATACTGGGTTACAGCAAGACGTAAATGCATTGTTGTAGGGATTTTTTCCTCTGCAGCTACTTCAAACATTGTCTATGAGTATAGTTTGTTCCAGTCACGAAAGATCTCTGTGAAATCGGTTTTATTTATCAGCAAGTTCTAGCGTCCAAAATTTGTAAGATAAGAGGTATGACAGGTAACATAATATGTAATATAACGTAGCCTTGAACTTTCTCCACCAACCACGTGTAGATAAGAAGTGAAAACTACGAAGTTTTGGCTTAGCTTTTCCATAATATAATTAAACTTGCCATGAAAGAACGAAAACAAAACCATGTAGGTAAATATTACATCCAATGCAAAATAAATTGGCAACATGACAAAATTAATTATGTAAAACTACGCCCTTCAAGCCACTAACGAAATTCTCTGAAAACTTCACAATAGCAACTCTGTCTTAAAATAAGTATATGATCTGCGAAGTATAGTATAGTCCTGCGAACCATGTTATGTACATCGTGGATCATTAACAACGCACTTTGTCTAAGTAAGTAATATGCTTCATTTGAGTTGAGGTTATCTGAAATCGTGACAGAAACAACGCACCGTCACCGTCAGAAAGTCTCAGGCAAACGTGTAAAGAAAACTCGACTCCGGGATATGGACGATGAGAAAATCGAAAAGCATCTCTTTTGTTGTGTCTTGTGTGTGGTCAAATGGAATATTCGAAATGCTTATTCCATTGGCATTTCAAAATGAGAAAATCACTTCTCGGTTCCCGCTTACTCGATCGACAACGGTACCCACACTGACAAACAAAACAAGAGATTCGATCCGATTTTCACATTGTCCATAACCCGGAATCGAGTTTTCTTTTCACGTTGGAATTTGGCATCGGACTGTCTCATAGTGCGTTGTTTTTGTCCCGTTTCAGACAACTTCAACTCGAATCAAGTATATTACTTACTCTTACTCAACGAAGAGTGCGTTGTTAATGATCCACCCTTTAGTCCGGGTCCGCCATAAACATATATCCTTTACATTTTTAATTTTCCTTTCAGGGGTTGTTTGAAAAAAGCCATAAACAAGTACCCTATTTACTTTTAAATTGCAAATTGCAACTCATGACTCGAGTTCGAGCTCCCCCCGAAATGTGGAACGCAGCACTTTTTCTTTCGCGGTTCGATTAGCAAATTTGGGCAATGTTCACAAAGAAAAAAATGCGAAAACGGTTCGTTCGATTTTCCGACACCGCTGATACCGGCTCGAGTTGAGCGTGTTCCTGTTTTAAAAATGATCAAAACAAAAAATGGTGCTCATTCATGAACAAATCAAAAGAACCGTTGTCAATTTTTTGAAAACGATACTCAATATCAAGAGTTGCTACTCGAACCACGAAAAAAGGGTACTGCGTTTCACATTGAGGGTGCTAGTACTCGAATCATGAGTTGCAGCTTAAAATGTATAGTAAATAGGGACCCCAAACGCGAAAATTAGATAACAAACACTATAGATCTATGGCGCTTACGGAAGTTAAAACATATTTCTGGCGATCCCTGTACATGGCAGCTCACTCAGTATTTGTATAACCATTTGGATAGTTTTAAGCAAACCAAATTCATCCTTTACCTGATACTGGATTTCATTTCCATGCAATGGTTCCAGCCGCAATTGAAATCGACAGGATTGGTTGAGGAGTACCTTGATGGAGTACGAAATCCATCCGCCTTGCGGAATTTCCGTAGGTCCCTGAAGTATCACATTAACTCCAACAGAACTGTTTCTTTCCATTTGTGAGTCCTGAAACAAGGAGAAAAAGAATTATCGCATGTTTTGTTTTTGTTTGTGCTTGTTTAAATGGACCTTAATTTTTTAAAGCTAAGTACTCGGTACTTTCTCAGTTTTTTAAATAGCTTATAAATAATCTAGCTTAAATATACACACTACTTTGGGCACTAAAAGTTTTGTTTTGCCTTGGTGGCTCAATCAAATACGACTTATCGTACCTTTCCAATGCTTTCTGTACTCAGTTGATTTTTTGCATTGTAAGCGCGCTACTTCTCAATCATCGCTTATGTTGCCTTTTCCATGGCATTTTAAAACTTTCTCCTCCCGTTTCTTTTTCTATTTAAATAAATGATCAATACCTACTTCCCCTAAACCTGGCGGTTTTTGATAAGCTATCGAAAAACGTTTGTCCAATGATTGATGATTGTGTGTTCAAAAGATCTTTCCATAACTTACATCGAAGTATCGTTGGCAATCGTTTATTATGGAGAACAGAAGATGGATTCATTATACAGGATTAAATAGCATGATACATATATGAGATTGCGCACATTTGACATTACCTTTTGCTTGCATTATGCGAAAAACGTAGAAGAATTTCTTTCCTTATGTTTATGAGTACACGCAGAACACTTAAAATTGCTGTAAACCAACACTTAAAGTTGTACAACGGTTGGTGCCTAAGTCGGGATTCAGGAGGTTTTTCTAAAGAGTCGCTATTTTTTGTCAAATCATCTAATGGTAAATATTAGAGCGTTTGCGTTGGCTACAAAAATACGAATTCTTTTGAAGCTATGAGAGTGTCCATAACCGATTTTTAACATAGTCGACTCTCAACTTCTGGATAGTATTCAGATGTACAGAGAAGCCAGGAAATAACTCCCTATGCTTTTGTAATGAAATAATATTTATGCTGTTTCGAGTTCGGGAGATTTTTTGCAAAATTCAATACATAACTCCCTATTTACGTAACATGGCCAGCAAAAACCATACTGAACCCTATTTCAAGGGTTCGAGTTCTCAAGAAAACGTCCGTGCTTCCTCATTTTCAAAACTTTCTCTTTAACTATTTGCTTTATTGTCTTGTCCCTGAAAACTCGAGTCGTTCTCGTGTTCATTCGACCACGACTCATTCTAGGCTCGTTTTAAATTTGAGTCCTTCCAGTGCCGATTCGAACTCGAATTGTTGAGGTCACGTTTTGAAATTGAACCCTCGAAAAAGGTTTCAGCTCATAATAGCGATTTATTGATTGAATTTTACAAACAACCTCTCGAACTGGCATAAAAAGTATTTCATTACCAGTGCACAGGGAGTTACTTACTGAGCTCTCTGTACAAGCTTTCGGAAATATTTTAGTTTTTACTAGTAGTTTAATGGTTTATTAGCGTTGTTTCTTGAACTATACAGAAAAATAAAGTCTAATGTAGCACCAAGATTATAAAAATAGAAAGCCTTAAGCCTTTTACTAAATTTTACTTGGAAAGGGGAACGGGTATGTTATGTTTATTTTGCCACTAAAATAAAATGGTTACCGACCGTGTAATATTGAATATGTTTTAATTGATTTACCGTTACAGATTAACGCTACAGACTTGAGAATTATGGTTCCCATCCCAAACCTAGATTCAAATGAAAGTGTCCATCAAAATAAAGGAAGCACTTGTCTTATACAGTGATGCACTGGATGCATTTATATTTTGGTGGTCATGTTCCTGCTCATATCATATCGTTAACTTCGTTCGCCTCAAGCAGAAAACTTTACTGCCAACGGCATCAGCGAGGATAGAGCGAACCTACCCTTAAAAGCAAGAGGTTGCTGTAAGCCCATTATAGCTGTGCACGTAGTACGTTTGTACGTTTTACAAAATTTAGGATGGACTTAACTTTCACGTCTCCTACTCTCTCAAGAAGAGGTGAGACTTTATCCGATTAAACTAGTATAAACTTGAGTTGGATTACAATCATTTCAGAACCAAAAGCATAAAATACCACAGGTACATCGATTTTCGATTTATTTCACTTTTCAGCTTCAATTTTAACGCTATTAGTGTTCTATAAGTTTGCCAAAAAAACGATTACAAAGTAAAACGAGTAGTTGGACTATATAACCCGTGCGCATCTATGAGACTTCAAACTTTCGCATGTTTCGATTTAAAAATTCTGAACTTTATATCTGTGTGTTTATTATTTTCATATGTTGTAAAATATCTCATCCAGATTTCCCATTTATACTTCTAATTAAATCCATCAGCAAGTGCAAGCAAATGCATAATATGCCATTTTTGGTATGGTTATTGTATAATCAGTCTCAGTAGCATGAAACAGTATTATCTATCGAACTAGGTCCCACAACAGAAGACTACGTGTGCCACAAATGGTATAGTACCATGTATTAGATGATAGCAGCAGCGAGAGAAGTGTGAACAAGGTAATGATTTTTTGAATTAGGTAGTGAAATAAAATGCGTTGCAAAAATACATGAAATTTACACACGTATTCCCTTTTAGTTTTTACATGAATGAAAAAAGTTTGGCGAGTACTATTATGTAGCAGTGGGAGGCATGTCTTCTTTGAAGATTAAGAGCTACGCGTACTTAAGTTATCTCAATTATCACACAAAATTTCAATGTCATCTATAGTCTATGTGTAAAAGTTTCTTGCCCATGCTTGCTCATTTCACATATTTTTCGCTCAAGAATTTTCTCTATTTTGAGAACCACTACAACTTGCGAGCTTTCTCTTTTAAAGCTACAGAAAGATATTATGTGTCTACTTTTTCTTATTAAGAAGTGCAATATATTTTCTTTGTGTGATCTATGGTTTCACTTCTTGCCTTTCACTATTTCCGTTGCTTACATTCTCACTATCGCTTAGTGGAATAGCAGTCGTATTATAATCCTTTTGCGTTCCCTTAACAGCAGATTTTGTTGCTAAGAAAATTCTTTAGCGCACTGTTTTAAACTTGTCAAGTCGGATTTTGTTATTCCAAATTTTCTTTCTTGCCACCGTGTTTAGTAGAAACGCACCATTAGTGGAAGCCGCATGAACTAATAAAAGTCGGCCATAATACTAGTAATAATAGAGAATCATAATATAAGAATTACGCTTTTAATACGGGGCACTAAGAGTACATCATGGGGATATGGGCGATATAAGTGAAAATAATTTTTCGTTCCATTCGCTGTTTTGGGTGAAAGCTAAGCTGGAAAGTAAAACATATGAATCATACGTGTATCATATTAAGTTTCCAAACGTGCTCATTTCAAGCAGTGCGACAAACATATTGCGTAATCGTAAGGCAGATTAGGAGGAATACTGATTGGATAATTTTTTATACCTTGGCTTAAAGGTCAGTTTGTAATATCTATGCTGCAACCGTTTTGTTAAGAAATTTCAAGCATGTTCTCAGATATTGTACTGTTTAAATTATATATACAAGCAATGAAAACGTGACTGCAAACTGCAAATTTTTCACGCACTGTGGCTGTATAGGGGTAAAATTTAGTGCCCCGGAAAGAATATAAACTTTAAAATACAGTTTAGCACCTCACAATGATAAAAACATGCTGGCTGATGCTGTAACCACATCTAGTGTAGTGGTGAAAAGTACCAAGCTGCCGAGAAGCTCAAAACAACTTGCACCACATACATACCGCGAAGGGTGCTAGGCCGATTGCACTATTCTCATGACAGACTAACATGTTAGTGAAAACTGCACTGTTCAAAGGTTCTCTGTGACAAATCACCCCATCGAAAACTGCACTGCGGCATGACTGGACATGTGCACTAAAGGATACATGCTCTGGTTCTTCAAACAAAAGTTCTCTACGTTTAAATTAGTTCCGCCAGACCCATACACCGAATTCCGTCATATTAAGTATAGTCCAGATTTCGGATGATTGGCCCCAATATCTCCAATTTTCTATGTTAAATGATATTTCACTCACAAATCCAGACCTTATAAATCTTGCGTATCTGGTAAGCCGGTCAACGTTAGGAAATCTGGTCACACAATTTTTTCCAAATGAAAATCTGGTCATGGATATGCTTGAAAAGAAAAGATATCTGGGCATGGACGTTTTTCTAAGAAGTAAATCTAGTCACATGTAGTTTCGGGAATGAAATTTGGTTATATGCATTTTTTAAAAACTGGGCGCACGTATTTAAAGAAAACAAATCTACTCACATTCAATTAAAAAACGATATCTGGTCACAGACATTTTCTAAAAAGTACATTTGGTCAACTACCAAGTATCCGGTTACTGGTCTAGATGTATTTACCATTTAGAAGGTATTAACAAATAAAAGTAATTTACAAGTGTCTAGCTCGGGAAAAAATCTGTTTTGATGGAAGGATCAGAGATTACATTCTCCCACAGAGTGCACAACAGTTTGGGCGCATAAGCTTACTTGTGCTATACCCGGCATATAATTAATGGCTGGGGTTGTCCAACCTTGGACCTATTACAGCTTATAGGACTGCGGGCTATATTAGGGACAGATACAATATACTTGTCAAAACAAATCGGCCGTCCAGTCGTATCAACCTTTACTAATTTACTATTAATGAAGCGCAACGATAGTTTGTACAATTAATCCCAGTCGATGTAATACTTAAGTAAAAGACTTGCTTAATATTGATATTCCTCTAAAAATGGTGCTTCTTGCCATCAGTGCACATTGGCCAGTGCAAAGAAGTGCAATCATGTCACAGTCACAGTGCATTTCTAATAGTTTAATTTTCACATAGTGCAGTCAGAAAAATAGTGCAATACGCCGGTCACCATACGAAGAAAGTTCCAATTTGCCAGTAATACTATGTAGTTGTGAAGAATTCGATATGCCCACACTGAGTTTACACCAGATGGGCAGTAAATTTGACATTGATTCATTATAATCTTGTGTTTTCATTTCTCTCCTCTCATGTCCCACAGTTTAGTTGTGTTAATGAAAGCAACGACAGAGAGAGTATTACTACAGCAATGCCAACAGGAATAGGATAATTAACACTGTGCGGACATGTCTTCCTTAGACTACACTCACGATTCAACTGCACGGCTATTTATCTGTTGTTTGAATGGACATGGGTTAGCAGCAATTTTTGAAAGTCTTTTTTGGGATTCACCTAGTGGAACATTTACTTCTTCAACTTTGTGTGAAATCATTAAATACTTTGTTGACGCAGTACATATCGTCTACTGTTATGACGTACGATTAGAAAGGTCCCTCTCGTATCTACTTATACGTCAAAGAATACCTATAACAAGAGTCTCTAGGTTTTCTCTCTCGAAAAACGGAGCTAACCCCCCGCTACCTGACATCGACGCAGCCCGTGGCCCCGACGTTCGAACACGCATACCCGTGGCCCAAACCCACTAAAGAAGTGCTGCAAGATGCTTTGGTTACTTGCAAGTACATACAACAACACCGTTACTCGAGTTATAGTTATTCTTAAAGTTAAAGCCTTAAAATGATCATGTTTTGTTTCGTGACAATCTTAATATTGTGATTTACAGCTACTGGCTACTTTACATTATTTTCGAGATGTTCTTAGTTATTAGCCAGGGCTCATTACTTTTTTGCATTTCGGTAATGTTTAAGAGCTTAAATGAGCAAGGAATTCACGGAAAGAGAGAATTTGTGAGACATGTCTGAATGGCAAAAATCATAATATATCGTATTTATGCATTATATATTCATGCCACCACAAATAGATACTGAATTTCGCATGTCAATCTATCAATGTCGTGCTTATTCAATTTTTATGTTATTTCATAAGAATAGTTTTTGTTGATAAAAGAGGGCTAAAATTAGGTTATACCTTCCATATAAGGAAATGGCTGATAATTTGGCAGAGAGAATCACGGAAACGGTTTAGGTGCTCTCCATAAAAACTAAAACACTCGTAAATATTTCCTTCGTCTACAATTGCTAAAAGTCTCTCTCACTTGTCGTTCCATTAATACAACCAACAGACTTTGAAACATCTCGGTGCAAACATTTACCGACTCTTTTGGAAGCTTTGTAAGTGTCTAGTGCAGCGGTCAAAGTATGCATTAAATGTTAGCAATAACACTTTCCGGATGAGGCAGGTTGAATAGGATTAAAAACAACAACTGTTGTATACTGCTTTTCTTGCTTGGCCCTCACCTTGCAACATCTTCGGAAAACAAGGAAACGAAATAAATGCGACGTTACGTTGTGTTACGACAACTAGTAAACACGCGTGAAAGAATGTTTTGGCAAGAGAGACCTAAACTAGGTATACGATCATGCAACATGAGCACACGCTCATGAGAGTGAGAATATGAACGAAGAAGAATATATTTAAAAGAAAAGGAGGTACTCTCATTTTTGTTGAACTTAAAAAAGAGAAACTTTCCTTCCTTTCCTCCATTCCTTTACATTTCATGGATTCGAATATCTTGCTGAGAAGACCTCATCCAACATTTATGTATTCCTATATCTTTCCAAGGCTTACAAATAAACTGTTTATTCTTGCATTTCTTCCTCTTTTATTTGGACGAGCTTCTTTTTTTTTCTACTTAAATACCCATCTTTTTTCTTGGATTCTTTACTAAGTCAATACCATTACTCCTAGTGTAGCTGTACATTATGTCTAAAAACTTTCTTTTCTCCTGTGCTTCGTAGTAACAGCAAAACGTTGACGTGTAAGCATATTTTACCTGTTTTGTTTTGTAGGGAGGAGAGCAGTCCAGTATTCCAGTGAAGCTTGTGTTTTTTACCGGACTATAAAAGTGTGCAAACAAAAAATTACATACATACTTACAGGCGAAAGCGGAAAAGTTATGTTTCGAGTGCACTTGTTTAAAAAAATAAAGTTGCATTCTTTTACAATAAGGCAACAAATTTTCCTTCACTCCTCCCTCCCTACTTGCTTGAAGAACCGTTCAGTATTTATGAACTTCATGGTTACCATGTACCTCGTAAATGTACTGTATGTATCCATGAAAAGACAATCAAATCACGCTTTCCCTTTAAAGGTATCATTTTTTCATGCATTTTATAAGGATAAGTTGGTGGGCTGTGCATGCAAGCTACAAATTACGTAAGTTGAATAAAAAAAGTCGTCAGACATTCGGTTAGTTCAATTAGGCTTTTCAGCTCTAGCTCTATAGCTCAGGCTCTTGAGAGAAATTCTCCACAAATTACTGTGTGCAGTTGCAGTTGCCAGTGCTAAAGTTTTCAATTGCAAAGGTTGATTTGAAATATTTTTTCCTCTTTGCATTCTCTTTAAATGTTGTATTGCATGAAGTCATATGTCATATTAGAATAAGATCTTTCTTCGATGTACAATGCTTTCATTAGACGCAAATCTTAAGGAATGTAAATACATGAGAGAATATTGTCATTTCTCATTTATTATTCCATATGCGCACCAATTTCAAGCTATAACAACAAGCAGAAAAGGAAAGTGCCAACATTAATTTAAAATGGAATCGGTTTACGGTCGGTATCATGTCTACTGGAATTACTAAACCTTGAATACACGGACCGAGTGGCTTCATTGAAATGCTTTGCGTCTTTTTCTTGTGTCTCATCTAGTACATACCAACTACCAACGTATCTTCAACAGCTCACGCGAAGAAAATAATTTTCTCTATCACGCATCCATTTCACTCTCTTCCTCCATAACCTTGCTGTATCTACCAAGCATGTAGTAAAACCTGAAGATTGTTTGAAAATTTAATCATATGCTTATCGCAGGAAACACATCATAAAGCTAGTTCTCTCTAGCAAGTTGTCCAGATAACAAGACACCTTCACATGGCAGATTTAGGCACTTACCACGTACGGACAGCTTCGAATAAAATTGACCGTTAGCCTTTCCTATGCCCCCACACAACCTTGATAACATTATTCCGTAAATTTTTGAAATGTCACCAGTCGCTAATTATAGCAAGGTAAAATTGGGCACAATAAAATTAGGGTTAAATAAAAAATCAAATTGAAATAATAGGAGGCATCATTATGTCCCAAACGTAGAACAGTAACATGTGTGTGAACAAGTAGCTTTTCTCAGCAAAAATTTCAAGCTTCCAACAAATTTTTACAATTCTCTTTTTACACGTTCCTTAGGCCAAGAAACGCACATTCTCGGGCCTGTCCCGTTTTTATTAATAGATCATTACTGTATAACCTAGATCCCCAGGTTGTCCAAAAAATAGCTTTACATGAAAATTAACAAGAAAATCCAAAACATCACTATAACACTGTTGCTGAAATTTCGTGCAATTTTTAAAGCACAGGTGCATTGAGACTAAAGGTGCATCCGTCAGGAAATGGGAAAATGCCAGATTCTTTGACCCTGCAGCTGCGTTTTCCTTTGGTATATGTAGTAGAATCTCTAGGTATGCTTTATTTTTACGGCTTGTTCAAGAATATAGCTAAGTCTTAGCAAGTCACGATCTACTCTCAACTGTATCATGAATCGAGATGAGGTCGCCCTAAAAGACGAAAATAATAGCTCACCATTAAGGTATATGAGACTAGGGACTCGTACAAGTCAAGAGAATGACAAAAAAACGTATTGACACAAAAGGATTTGATTTTGTTTTTAAAGCTTTGTGTTCCTAATAATTTGTATTCCCCGAGTCATATAAGTTTCCCTCTGTTAGTTTGAGTCGCTCATAAGTGACAAAAGCTGTTAGCTTTAAAAATACATTGTTCTTTTGTGACCGACAAATGCTAGGGAGGGAAGGTTATGTCGTAAGGCCAGTACGTGGCACACACACTTTCATCTCATATTAACATAGTTTACGAATTGCATGCAAGGACCATGCTACACTTTCTATTGGAGACCCTTCTAGAATTGGAGGCTCGGTTGTAATGGGCACAACTTACTGAAATATGGGATTACAATGGAAACCTAGATAATGGAACCTAAGAGTAAATAAACCGGTACAACGAAATAGCGAAGTAGCGTACACCATGAACAAAAGTTCACGTCAGTCAGATAAAGCATGTCCAAATTATGACTAAAATCGAAAACAGGTACATGCAGGTTTTTTTTTACCTGAAATCCTATTTAAACATATTTATTAGTCGCCTGAGGCTACTCTACTAAATGTTGTGTCAAACTGCCAAAGCCAGCTCAAGTTATCCCCAAAAAAATAATTCCGGCATCTGCAGGTACCTGAAAACAAATGTAAACACATTTATCCGTAGCCTCCGCCTACTGAGAGCCTCTCTACAAAATTTCATCTCTATCAGACTAAGTGTGCTCAAGTTATCCCCTAAAAACGAATTGGGGCACCTGCAGGTACCTGAACCCATGTAAAACCCCATTTGTCTGTTGCCAAGCCTCCTACAACCTGTATACAAAATCTGAGACCAATCACACACTGTATTCCGAAGTTATAGCCAAAATACAATTTCTATAAAAGAACTTGCACTGCAACACCGCCGAAGGGGCGAAGACGGAAGGACAGACATGAAAAAATTCATAAAGCAGCCTACGCTACATAATAAAATTGAAATAGTTTAAAGTTGGAAAAGGCAAAGAACGAGCCAACCAATGGTGGATGCAGGGTAAGTTTGAAATTTACCCTGTCAGGGGTGTTCGAGAAACTGCGTTAAAGTGGAACTCTCTCAACGATGGTTTTTTTCCATGATAACTGCCCTAATGATATCAGCATACTAAGCTTTACATCTAGGAGTGGTTTTCTTCCCTCAGTCGTGCGTAAAACGTAACTGAACTAAAGAAACTATGAACACAAGTCAGTGTATTTCTATACCATCATCCGCATCCAAAATGATTCTCTCAAGCAAGCCTCTAAGCATGCCCTCATCGCTGATCCAGAAGGGAAAACGTAGTAAAAACAATGGATTTGCTTTTTCAATTCGAATTTTGTACTTATTTATTATCGAATCGTTGATAAATGAAATATGGTCCTCGTAAAATTCAAAGTAATGTAGTACTTCAGTGCTCGGGCAGCAAATGCGAACGATATCATTTGGCGTGCAGTACTTGTGGCAAATTGGAGATTCCGATCAAGCAAAATGTTGCTCAAGAGCATCACTACAGTTTGCATGTATTCATTTCCATTTCCACTTCTAATCTATTATCAAGGTAACTAAGCAAAATGTGCGCGTGAAAAAGTGAGGATACCAGGTATTCCTTTTATCGTTTAAGTACGAATCCTTTCTATCTAATGAAGCTAATTCGAACTGCACAGCTAAAAGCTAGTTCCCAGCAGGAAGGAAGTGAAGGCCAAACAGATTGTTTATTTCATTCGAGTGGTTCGTAAGGGTTGAGTACTTGCATTACTCCCACAGACTTCTCCACTCATCATATTACTCACAAAGAGAGACTCAATATCATCTTCTCGGATAGTTTAACATATTGCACAGCCTTCTATTCTAATAAATGGATAGAGATTATTTGCTTGTTGTAAGTGTATAAGTTGGTCTCACGAATAGATTGATGTTTGATAGGTTTTGTATGCCAACTATTATAATTACTGTTTTGTTATTGCCCGTAATATATTTAATTCCATCACGGTTCGAAACCGAGATGCTGCGGTAATCTGGGTCAATTCTACTTATTATTACAGTTGTGCGAAGGATTCCTAGTTTAATTTCAATACAGCTTGATCCAAAGAGACTAGTCAGAATCTTTCGAGGTGGGAAAATTCGCACTTCGAAGAAAATGTCTAAGTGATATCCTTTTTTGCTTCCATGAAAAAGAAATAATCCGCAATATCTACCAACAAATGGCCCAAATTCAAGACACGTTTTAGAAATTTGTCGTAACGTAAATGTACTAATCATTTGTTACACTGAGCTGAATGCTCGGATTATTGAATGACATAATTAAAAGGAAGCTTATTTTAGGGATGTCTAATAAAAGTTGTACTAATAGAAAATGGAAAACTTCGAGAAAGTTTCAATGATTTTTTTTCGTAGAAACCAGGAATAATACAAGTGATCATCCTTGTACAATGTACAGAACTACTTCAATGGAAAGAACGTAATCGAAAATCTGGCGAAACTCAGTTCGTTTAGAATGTAAGCAGGAAATCAACGGGTCTAGTAGTAACTCAGACAGATTTTTAACCTTCAACCATTCTTGTTGACTCAAATAGAACAAAATGAAGTACTAAAAAGAAAACAAACACAATTTCCTCTCTTCAAATAGAATGTATTTTTCCATGAGTTTACGAACATGAACTAAGTTAGTCGCAGATTTTAATCAGCCATTAGTGTATTCTTAGCTTGTCAAAGTTTTTCTAAACTTTTAAAAAGCCAGACAAGACGGAAGTGGCCCCGACGGAAGTAATATTAGCAAAAAACTAATTAAATAGTCTCTATGACAACGCAAGAAATCGACAATTGATTGGACAAAGAGAAAGCTTAAATCTGAAAGGAGAAAGGAAGCATTGCCTGAGGTTGAATTTCTCATGCACAATATTTGAGATTCCTGCATTGAACTGGAAAGTGAACAGACTTAAATCATTCTTACCTTGTAACTGTTGTTATTAAACATATTTTTTCTCTGACTGTCAACGGTGCTGTAACTCTGGCCACGAGAGCTGCGTGATACACCACTATTATTGTCACCAAGGGAATACTTTACTGGAAGTATGATGTGTGTCATGATAGTAGTTGTTGGTTGAGAAGTTTGAGTATTAACACTACTACTGGTAATGGTCCGTTTATTGTACAGATAATGGTTGTCATCACTGTCACTTATGTAGTTGGTTGGCTCTATACTATCCTTTACATTGGTGAGAGCAATGTCATCGTCATCATCATCGACATGATTAGACCTTCCTGTTTCGTCGTCACTGTTATCATCATCATTGGCCTTGTCGATTCCCTTTTTGATTTTCAGTACCCTCTTTCCAGACTTTTTTATTTGATGAAGCGGCGAAACAGAGCGATCAATGTTAGCAATGCCGTTATCGGCTTCCCCAACATCGTAACTGCTGTGTTGGGAACCCTCGTTTTGTTTTTTCTCTTGTTCTTGTTGACCTTCGTTCCCGTTGGGATATGTGATATAGGCAGCAATAGGAACTAGCGCCACTTGATAGTGCTCCTTCGGTTTTCGAAATTGACTCATAGAGATAGAAGGAAGGAAAGCGGAGTAAGTAGTAAAGTCAATACTATTATCATCCAGTTCACCTCTTTGTCCTGTTGTTTCGGTGTTAGACAAACGATCAACATCATCACTAACATTTCCATGAGCACCCTTACTAGTTCTATCGCCTCCGGATGTGGTAGTATGAAAGTCATCTGAGCTGTTATCGCTAGTTCGGTTTTTTCTTGTGGCCAGTTTCCTCTCAATAGATTGCAATCTTCTGAAAACGCCACTGACGCTACTATTACCAGCACTAGCGGAACTCATCCATCTATTAACAACATTCCCTCCGTTTCTGGCGTTTACAGCAACAACCTCAAATTCTATTGAAATTTCTTTGTTACTGCTTCTTTGCTGCTTGGATGTATCGCTGAAGACAGCATCCCTTGAAGAGTGTGCAGATGACGTTGGAGATATCGGGAAAAATGATAGTTCTTGCCGATGCTCACATCTGACATTTTTCCATTTCCATATTACGCTTTCGTACTACAAGCACAAAATGGGATAGAAAACATCAACATTGTGTAATCAAGGACAAGAATAAATGGATACAGCTACACTACTAGTTGTTGTTTGTTTTTACTGAGTTAATACTCTATGTCGACATATTTGACGTATCATTTATAAAACTGTCTTTAGACTACTCCGTATTTACCTAACCAGTATCAATCCATCCGTCGGAGTTAGCACATACATTGTATGCTATAGATTTAGACATAAAGCTATGAACTAACATGGAAAACAAATTTGCTGCTAGGGTCCTGCTTCAAAATGGCTACAAACCCTGAAATCCTCCTCTAAAAGGGCATTGACGTCGACAAAAAATTGCTGTGAAATAGCAGCCATTTTCAGGCATTCATTCATTCACACCAACAACAATGTGCTTTGAAAATGGAATAAAGCGTGGTAACGTGATGATGAAGCATTGCGGACTGAAAAACTTGAAAAAACAAAAAAGTGAGACCTGCTGGAACCTTTAGGATCAGCAAAAAATTTCACGTCACTCGGACCAAACGTGTCCAAATTATGACTAAAAAACAAAAGTAAAGTCACCTGATGTAATGCTGTCATCTTTGCATCTCCTTCAAATTATATCAAATTATTTATAAATGTTGCAAGTTTTGCCCACTACTTTTTTTGTTCGTCAATTTCTGGTACAGGCTTACACTTAATATGTATATCTTGTTCGCTACTTTAACTGCAATTTTTTAAATAGTTGTCGATGTCTTTTGGAGAAAGGTTCAGAGGCGTGAGCCATTCCCCAATATCACCCTGTCATTTAAGATCCTTTTCAATTAAGAATATGACTTTACACTGATTCTTCTAGCAGATACAGAAAAAATTGTATATCAAAAACGGGAAGAGAAATTGGTTGTTGTGAAATTAGCCGCGTATTAGCCTCTTTCGATATCACGCACAAAACGCATTTTTTAAAAGGTTTCGCAGTACCTAACCTCATTCAATCTCATGCAAAACATAGAAAAAGTTGCGTAACCCGTTTCACAGTTTGTATCCAACACGCGAATGTTTGTACGCATTTACAGTGTTCCGTCACCTCCTTGCCTTCTAAACTTCACCATTGTCAAAAGGGTGCATTTCACTGGTAGTACATATACATAATATTTGTGCTCATAGCTAAGAGTTCAAAGCCGTGAACATTTATGTGAGCAAAAGTGAAAATGCGAAAGTAATTTTAGAGGGATGAGTCAAAGAACGGTCCATCTTCAACCTGAAAACTAGTGGAATGAAGTGTTGGGTATGGACCAAATAAAAATATAGTCATTGGTTAAGAAATCACTAGAGTACTTGCAAAAACGAACTGAATCAGGGCTTCAAGTGAGGAAATGGTATGGGATGAATGCTACTTTATTTGTTCAAGTCTTTACGTTCATACAAAGGTCTTTTCTTTTCAAAGAGGAAAATGGAAAATAGGTGGTTCTAAATACATACCACAGTCGAGTTGTTCCAAGGCATCATAAGTGGAGCTAGGTTTGTGGAACTTTTATCAAACGATATGTCTGAGCCAACTGAAATCACATAGGCAGAGAGAATGACAAACCTTATGTTTGTCTCCGTAGCACGTAAAGCTCGTATCTAGACAGGGACAAATAGAAGAAAAAACTTAATAATACAACTACCCGGTTTGCTTGACACTGCTTTTATAAGCTTAAGAATAATCCTCACAGTAACATGATAATATGATCATGTCAATGTTTAGCGGTTCCTCTTAAAAGAGTTTTCTCAAAAACACTTTTATCAAAGAGAAAGTGGAGAGGATTATAAAAGTTTAATTTTTTACCATGTGAATAAGCTATGCCATGGTGGAAGTGTCACGTCTTGTTAATTTTTGGAATAGTATCCTTACCTCCAAAGAAAAATCTTTATGTTGTTTGAGTCCTGGAGAAACTTTAATAACTAGTCTAAGTTTGTTGAGAGTTCCAACATTAATAGAAGATGTGTTAGTTCCATCTCTTTGCACTCTAATGATAGCCATGGTGAAAGGTGATTGTTCAGGTACCTGAGTGACCAAAAGATAATTCCATGAATTGAAATTTTTGCAATCACGTATTAAATATCTCTCTTGCGAAAATTGGTGTTTGAAGAAAATACTCTTTCAATTTCTTCCAAACATACAGATTTAAAAAAATAAAAACTAGGGGGGAAAAGGACTTGGGTTGGGTGCATTGGGTTTAGTGGGCAACTAACAATTTATCCGATTTTCTCTCGACAATGCGACTAGAGTCGTCGATATGCTCCTTCGTAAACTTTTGCCTTACATTTGAAACACCAACCGTTCTTTTAAATATTTGCTTGGTTTGAGCAAATTGTAAACCTTGTTATGGCTCGAAAATTTTGCAATTCGCGTGAAAATATTGCAAAAATGGTAGTAAAAGTTCCTTTTTAAGTTAAATGTACGATTTTCAGCTGTTATACTAAATCGAAACGCTAAAATGACGTAGAGGAAGGATAATTGTTATAAAACCGACTTTTTCACCCAAAATCCTTACCCACCCATTCAAACCCGAGTATTGGGTAATCAAATGAGGAATTGTGTACAACTTCTATGACTGCTTTCTTGTTTACAACTTACTTGTCGTTTCTTCCTTTGTACTGGATATTCATCGTCCGGAACATCACTTACAAACGCAGAGTCCCCGTATTCCCCAGACGCAAGGGTCGAATTTGCATTAGGATGTTTGAAAAGCGGTCTATCCGCACTTTCAGCATGGGATGATTTCCTCCTTTCGCCATGATCCATGCCAGCCCTCAACTTTTTCCTTTGAGGTTCGTCCTGGATGGCTTGTTTGTTTGTCAGTAAGCCATCATTTACTGAAGATGCCTGTAATGTTACAGAAAAGAAAGATATGAAGAAGCAAGACCATAGAAAGATAACGCATTTTCCAGCAAATCTCGTGTTTTCTTCACCTCAACAGCGCTCACATCATTATCATTATTTTCATCCGCAGCCGAGTCGGTGTTTTGGGTCTTGCTAGCTTCAGACTGTTCACATTTCTCCAAATTTTTCCATACGCACTTCAGCAACTTGTCATTTTGCCGAAGCGCATGGTGCTGACGTCCCTTCCCGGGAGTTGGTAGGGAAAGCGACGACTCCTCTGGAGGATAAATATTCCTGGTTTGTTTTTGCATTTCAGGGGTACTCTTGCTGTCGGATTTCGGTGAGTCCACAAATACTTCAAATCGATGGTAATTAAAATTTTTTAGGTACTTGCTTGGATTCTTTGCGGTATCTGTATCTTCGCCTGCTGCTTCCTTTGAGTTTTTGTTAGCAATTTCCGCTTCCCTAGTATTCTCGCCTTGTATCTTCTCGGTATTCATGTAACCAGCGTACCTGTCAGATATTTCCTCAGCTGCATATGTATCATCGTTCAAGTAAGTATCGCCATCCGGATCAGCATCGTAACCAGTTTCCGATGAAGTTTTCGAACCTTTTGCGTCCATTGTAGTTGCAACATCTTCATCGCCTTGATTGTCTGGAACGACGAAAATTGTTAATGTATCTAGAATTGATTGCCTTGTCAATCAAGAAAATACAGTTGTGCCAGCCACTAACCTCCAAACACGAATTCTGCTTTATCAGAGGCTGCTGAACCTTTGACGTACACAGTGGCGACTATTTGCTCTTTCCATGGCTTGTATCCGGTGCTATTTACTGGCAGGGCTGTAATAAAAACAATATACATTGTCATGTCATAGCAATGCAAAGACACGATCAACATTTGCAACGCTCGATTCATGCGTACCGTTACTTCAAACGAGGTGAAAACATTTGCTCATGTTTTTTAAATCACAATATATTCATATTTTTCAATGGGTACAGACACCAGCTTTGCGTAAAGTCTTCCCCAAATTCAACACGTCAGGTATACACATGTATGGAATTGCATTCTTATATGTATTATACATGTAAGCCATAATACTTAAGTAAGAAACCATGACAAAGGTGATATCGCGGGATGCTCTAGAACCTGTATTTTCCAACTTAAAGTCTTCAAACCTGACACAAACCTTCTGTTTTCTAGGTGTATTTTTATCCTAGCCAAAGCTCTTGAAAAAGCTTTAAGGACCTTTCTACGCCTGACGCCTTTGGATGCGACACATATTGACCGGTTCGACTCTAACTCAAGTGACTGTCAGCATTACGATGATAGTGTTCTGGAAATTTTAGTTAAGACATTTGAATGTAGTATTGAACGCCAGATATTCTAATTACGTATAGCTACACATTGCGTTTATTTACCTTTTTACTGTTTTTTGTTTACGGATGTAGTATTTGTATTTTATTTTCAACCAGTTAAATTACCCATCACAGAAGTGACAGACCTAGAAATCTGTGGATTACAAAACAGTTGGCATATACTTATAGGGGGTTCTTCATAGTGGTGATCGCTCGTCCTTTCTTTGCCCACGCGTCCCCCCAACTTTTCACTCAACCTGCTCCCGTTTTCCCATTATTCGTCCTGATTTCCATTCAACCTCCTACAGTGACCTCATTGATCCTCCTGATTTCCAATTTCCTTCCCGTTTTGCCATCTCTCCTTCCATTCCTCCACCGGCTTTCTCCTTTTTCACCAGTTCCCCCATTTTCCCATATAAATCGATTATCACACCTTATTTGACCTTCTTCAACATGTTGTTGCGTAAGGGGAGGCATTTTATTCGTAGCATTAGATTTGACTATAGGTTTTATAAAATGGTATGATATGATATGAGGGGCAACTAATTTTGAATAAAATTATGCAGAAAATGACTTCAAGTATATGTGTCAGTCCTGGGTAGCTGTGGCTCTACGGTGATCAAATCACCGTCTACGGTGATATTGAAAATAGACCTAGAGAGTGATCTATTTACATGGGTTAAGTGCAGAAAAATATGCGAATATAGCTGTAGAGGGTGATATTGCTAATTGCGATGACTCAAAGCACTAATTGTAAAAACTAATTAAATATTCGAAATCTACGTATCAAATTACATACCTGTCCAAGTCTGAGTCATGCTAGACCATACGGTAATGGAGATATTAATATATAAACATTATTTAAATACATCACAACGCTTTCAACAATTTACACACTGCAAGTCTGATGTGTGTGTAGCCTTCTAGTAAAATTTGAATATTAAATTTTGTTCAGCCATTGCATGGTGGGTATCTGTGAATATGAATATGCAGGAATGGAAAAGAAATGAAGTAGTGACTACTCGTACGTAAATCCAGAGTTCAGTATGAGTTCAGTCTCTCACTTTTTCTACAATAAAATAGTTTGCTATCATAAGGTGGTATAAATAAAGTTTGGTGAAAAATAACACTGGTTAAAGTGACAAAAAGGTGATATATGAAGAGAATTAATTAAATCGATCACATTGTTAGTTATTACCCTATTCGCCAAAACACTACAAAAGGTAACGAATCGTTTCCTTGTGGAACACGCACTTGCATCCAATTTAAAATAGCATGCTATGAGGATAATTTTTTTAATTTTTGCACGAACTTATATGCATTTATTTATATTTTATTTAAACACATTTTACACAACAAATACAAGCATAATTTTAAGAAAAATAGCTTAAAATGAGAGGTTGGAGGCGGATCACGCCAAATTTTTTTCCGATACCAGTGTTCAGACCCGTCGGCCAAAACAACTACCTAGAAATGAAGGTGTAATTTCCTTGGATTGTGTTGTAGTGTATTCATATGATTTATAATAGTTATTGTAGTGTAGTGATTTAGTGTAATGTTGAATATAAGCTAAAAATACCAAAATAATCATAATTGCTAATAGAGCGAAGAGTGGCTGCCGGTATTTCCGGAGTCGAAAATCCTGCGTGGAGGGCGCTATGGTGGATACTTAACCAACCCCATAGCTGTTCTCGCGTAGGTCTCCTGGTGTTCCCAGGGGTCTTCGTACCCTCCCACCATAGTTGGTGTCCATGGGCTTCACCCTTGTGAAGCTTCTGCGAGGCCGTGAGGCGTTTAGACTGCGGTTCTAAAACCTTACAACTGACTATGGAATCCCAAAATTACGCTTTCCAGTTAATCTCTTATGGAAAGATTAAGTAATAATAGGGCATGCTAGGCGCTGCACAAGAGAAATGCATACCATGGCCTGGCTTGTATCTAAAAGCATGTATCTCTTCAAAAGCTTTTTTCCCTTTGCACGAACCAATGCTGCTGCTTTGTTACACGGGCTTTATAAACAAATTTTGTCCTACATAGGTTGCCCCGCACAGGCGTTTGCAGAAGAGCAGCATCACGAGCAAAATGGCGGGAGATAGTCGTAGTTGCTACAGCAAGGTTCACGAGGAGGCTGTCTTGAACATGCCAGGTGAAGAAAACAATTTGTTTTCTGTGAACAACTACCATGTCGTAACACCTCAAATATGGGAACACGTTAAAACGATTTGCGGCATAACTACCAGAAAAGGACAAAAATGGATCTGTCATAAGTGTGTTACGTTTGTAAAGGCCCAATTTCCCGACACCACTCAGAAACGCAAGCCGTCACAGTCACCCGAGCAACCTAATCCTGGTCTTAAGAAACAGGATTGCAAGCAATGTACCTTATTTTTGTATCTGAATACCTGTCGAACTCATCTTGTAGATCTGATTTTCAAGGCGCAATTTTCATTTCCAGGGGAACCAACATTTGAGGACATCACCCGAGTATTCGACAACTTCGATTTCACTGACATTCAGCTACAAACTCTAATGAAGAAGTTGGGCCAGATTTTGGGAGCGAGACTTCATGGACATTTGAAAGAGACCATGAAAGGAATTGATCACGAAAAACTTGTTACTGAGAAACCATCAAACTTTCTACGTAGCACCTACCAACCCCTTCTAGCATTTTTTGAAGGTTTAGAATCTGGAACAGCAGCAATGTAAGCATGCGATTGTAACTTAAAATTAAATACAAACTCTAAGTAATAGTAACATCTTTGGTAGAGCTCGTCTTCGTCGCCCAACAAATCAGGAGTACCAAAACAGACTGGACCGCTTGAACGTTTTAGCTATGGAGACGTGTTTCAATATTGTCAATCAAAAATATATATCTTTGTTCACAATTGCGGAAATGCTGTTCATTTACTTCTTGTCTTCGTCAAGTAGAGCAGCCGATGTCCATGGACATTCAACTGCATCATGTGGGATCTCTACTCTAGTGAAGACAATTGATTCAATTTCAAAAACACGTACGATTATTCCTCAGACAGGGTACATAGTTGTCGCAATCGATAACAACCAAAAGCTAGGGAAATCCTATCACATTGCGCTGGACAGCAAACTCAAAGTGAGCGTCGTCACAGCAATCACCGCTTTTAGGATGGAGGCCCCATCTTCTGTTCAGTCAATGGCTCAAGAATTCGGCACATGGTATAAAATGGAACATTCCCAGAAAACAGTTCTTCTTGAGAAAATGGCGGATTTCTGCAAAAGGTCTAGTGAAACTGTGCAGACATTTTTGCACAAATTTTTGCAAGACCGAATTAATCACACTGAAAGTGAGTTGGGAAAAACAGCTTGCACTATTCCAGAGCGACAAACGTTAGATATTAACAAGTACGTTAGGGAAGGAGATAATGCTTGTTCCATAATGGATCTTGAATGCGTTCCCATTAACCCTAATAGCTATGCTGGCGTACAGGCTGTCTTTGATCACCTTGTTAAACTATTTGTGGGCTCAGGAAGACGTTGGATTACTGTTGTGGGCGACGGCTTACCCTATTACATAGGACAAGAAATCATACGTACGTACGTAAACTGCACAGTCTGTAATGTTGGCATCAAATCTGACGATATAAACAAGCACTACCAGACGGAACACAGTCAAACTAGTCCTCCTATGGACTTGGAGCGCAAATACAGGAATATCCTTTTGCGACCTGGAGCAGGTCACTACGAGATGAACATTTTGAAGGCAATTTTTTCCATGTGGTTCCCCTTATTCATTGAACCTGTTGCGGAGATAATGGGATGGAAGTCTCCAAAAGCAAAACAGCTATGTAGAGCAGCTGTTGATCACCACAAAAGTTGGGAGTTGCTACAGGTAGAACATCTGAAGTTTAACAATACTTAACAAATTTTTAACTTGATTATGACCTTCCAGATAATATATGAAGCAATCGTCGATGAATTGATTTACTCATTCCTGCTATGTAAAAGACTGGATCCGAGCTTCCAGTCATCGCCAAGCTCATTTCTTGAACATGTGTCCAAAACTGAAAATCTTATTGCTAAGGCTGCTGCACAATTTGCATTTGATTGGGTCTTTCCACTGCTCCTATTCCGAACTGGAATTCGAAACTGTAATTTTCAAGCGAGTGTTATGGCCAGAGAAGTGGCATCTTCAATATTCTACGCCGACAGGCACCCAAAATATCAGAAAATCAATTGTTTGGACTTGGCAGAACTGCAAATGATGGATTCGAAACTACGAAAGGATGTTTATCGCGAATCATTACGTATTCCGAACAGTAAGGTAGGTCAGGGAGTTGATTTCCTGCTAGAGCAGCGTAATAAGGTGATGAAAAAGTTCACTATTTGCACGGGTGTTCCTACTAATGAACAATGGATTCGAGCTTCTTCGTCCATGCAAACACTAGAAAAGGTATATTCTTATGCATTAAAATACGTCATGGTAACATTGAATTGTGCTCTATTGTTTTTCTATTTTATATCGCCAGATTATATCATCAGTGGAAGAGAGACTTGGAATGGCTTACACTCCAAAGCGTTACCACGTCGATTTAAGCGACGAAGTTATGGCTACAAGAAAGCTGTTTCGAGACCTAAAGTACTGCAACCTATCCATGAATGCTTTACAGTATGCTGAGCACACCGAAATAGTTGATCAAAGATCCCTCAATTGTCTTCGCTTTATTGACTACCGCAAGATAGCAGAGGAAAACCGAGATAAATTTTATACAGATTACGTAACCAATGGTAACGCTCGTGTTGTAACGTTTGCGGGGTTGATGGACGGAGGTGACGGCGTGGAGAAGCTTAGGGTTGCTGATCTACGCAAAGAAATTAGTGAAATGTCCCTAAAACTTCCACCAGAGGACCGTAAACGTCTCGCGGGCGGGCGTTCAAAATTAAATAAAGAGGGTTTAGTAGCAATGTACCGGGAAATTAAAATCGCCATTGCCGAAATACCAGACGATATCGAATTCCACCAAGATGAGTAACGGGCTAAATCTAGATAAATAAGCTTTTAGTTTGCTTAGATAAGCTTCATGTTTGAATATTTATCTTTCCCTTATCTAGTAATGTTACATGGTCATATCTGCTAATAGTCGGTAATTAGTTTCACACCAACGCTATTGCTGAATAATTATACCTTATTTTCAGTTAGAGTTAGTATTTTGTTCCGTTATATTTATTCGTAAAACTGTTGTTTTTCTGTCAACTTGCTACTTGGGTAAATGTGGCAAGTTTTTTGTAGTTGCATTAGTTGTCATGAATTAAAATAAAATATGTATACACAATTCCATATAAGGCGTATTTCATTTTAATAAATACTTAAAGTGTCTAAGTATGTAACAAAAGTTTCAAAATTATGTACATTATTTACAATTCGTACAAGCTTCTCTATTGCAATGATTCCAGAATGTGAGTAGGGCAGTAAAACGGACAGATAGACTTAATTGAGTTCACATTATCAATAGTTGCAGAAGTAAAACCAATACATACAGCGTGTACAAAAAAACTGCATCGAGGTTCGCAGCAAGATATAAAAACAGGATATTGAAACTTCTCTCTTAAGTGTTTGGAAATGGTACATTCCCCTCTGATGCATCGCGTAGTTTCCAAATTTACGCGAGGACGAGCTACTGGCGATGAGAAAACGTTTCCTGGGTTGGTTTGACGGCTGGGCGTTGCGGCGGTAGTAACCGACGGGGTAGTGGGTAACACTGGTTTTAGCTCCAGCTTCAGCTTTTCAATAGCATCGTTCAAATGCTTAACAGTAACCAGCTCGTCTTCATCAGGTTCCACGCCATAAATCCACTTGGTGACCTTAGGATCCACCCCCCTTTCCGATTTTAAGGTGTACCGTATGTCCATCTTGACTTGTAAGTCATCTCCACACAGGGACTTGTAATACTTGGCCTTAAATAATAAACATCATTGTCATTAGTTTTAGCAAACAGCTTAGATGCAGATAAACATCTCGCCAATTGCACATACATATTATGCATGGCTAAGTAGAGATGTTACAGCATATCCTTGTACTGCATGCAAAAAAAAACATTTTAATTTTAATATCGCATACTGCATTACCTTCTGTAGCATCCTATCAAACGCACGTTTGACATTTTGGTTGGCTCGAGAGTTTTTATCGGGAAGCTTTTCCATCCGCCGCCCTATGTCGGGTCGTTTTCGAATTAAAGGGGTCTCCGTGGATGAAGTTTTCCTATTGGAAGCTTTTTTCCCTTTTGGTGGAGACTTTTTCAGCGTAGAGATTACTCTTTGAACAGGTTTTCTTTTCCTGGAAATAGTTGGACGCGGAGTTTCTGCAGAACTGTGAGGAATTGGACGTTCTACGGCACTGGTTGCATCAGGAACCTCTACGGCACTGGAGCGGCCTGAAGACTCAACCCGAATGGATGTTTGGCGGTCCATGATGGCGTCGAGCTCAGTGACATTAATCGTATGAGCTGGGCCCGGATTATCCTCACTAAAATAAATAATTTTTGAAGCTACGCGAATCAAAGTTTCATTGTATAATACACGTCAAGCTTACCATGTTCCTTCCATGATGTGTGATTCACTGGCTGAGTACTTACTCCTTGGCTGGAAATGTTTAGCTGTTTATCTTTACAAGTCCAAGTCTTGATTGAGGTAGTAAATTTAATTCTGAACTTTTTTTCTCTTAAATACTTCCAAAAAACTGACAAATTTTGGTCCATTTGTTACTATTCCTCCGGAAATGGAAATTTTGTTGTTGCAATTTAATTCGATGCATAATAATAATGTGTAGATGCTTATAACTTTTTTTACATTTGATATTTTTGGTCATATCTGGGGTTTATACATACGTGTGATAGCCAAAAACGATGAATAACAAAATATTATGAATATGCTACTTATAAAATAATTAGCCGCATGAAAGTAAGACATTCAAAGCTAATTTCAATTAATTTGTCGAAAAATGTTTAATTTTTTTCATATTCATATATTATTAGACACATTGCAGATTCTTTATTATTTCGTTACTCTGTCATTTTCAAATAATACTCCAGAATTTGTATATCGAGCTCCGCGGTGATATTTCAACGTAACATCACTCTCTAGGTCTATTTTCAATATCACCGTAGACGGTGATTTGATCACCGTAGAGCCACAGCTACCCAGGACTGCAATACCACGATCACCATCGCCGATATCTAATATAAATACCAGGCAGAAGGTTATCGAATATCGAAGATATCGATATCTCCTGAAAGATATGCGGTACTTCAATAACAATCTCACTTTGCTAGAGAGTGTCCATTGTCAAAACCAGATCCAAGTAGCCCTGCAAACAATAGACATGTTAACATGATGATTGCATCTTCATATGAGGAAATGTGCACAGTTTTATTCACCAACAGTGATTAGAAGTGATTCACCGTAAGTTGTAGTCAACCTTGGGTAAATTCTTATTCCATTTAATTTTAGATCAGCCTTAATTCTTATTTCAGATTTGCACATATTTCGTGAAAATAAAAATACTGCTATGGTTTTGATGGACGGGGCATATTGAGAGAGAGATAAGGGGGAAGCTTTGTTTTGCTTTGAAGACTTTGATCGCAATACGAATATCTAATCGTGAGTGAGAAATGAGTCATCAGTAGACTCCAAAAGGCATGCCATGATAGCAGAAGGCACCCGTTCTGATGATCTCATATTAGACAACAGCATACGATTATCATACGTTTTATTGTTTTGGGTGGGTTTCGGGGTGGGTTATTGTTGTAATAATAATTACACCACATGTAAGGAATGTTTTCAACGAGGTTGGGAGTTTGTTTTTACTCGTAAAAGGACACGTTTTTGCGAACAAATTGGGGATGACCTGGTGGATGTTGCCAAGTTTACAGTGGATTTCCCCAAGGCTTAATTCTATTAAAGGTAAGGTTTTTTTATTAAATATGTTATTTGAATACTTGGTATAATGTACCAAAATTATTTGATATTCTAAAGGCATTCAAACGATCATAAGAGAAAGCATTAGTCATCCTTGTAATAATATTTCGACTACTTAGTCATGTATCGTATTAAATCAGAGGAATGTATTGTAAATTTTAACAACAACAAACGGGGTAATAACCGACGTAACGAATAAATTATTTACAAGCCAAGAATATTGTAGTATGGACACTTATACATGTAAACACATACATACAATACTTAAGCACAATTATGTAGTCAATGTCATGTTACTTCAAAGTCATAATAAGTGCGTATTCCAGTGTGTTTCAAAAGTGAATGAAGATTATAACACATTGAACTGCCCCCGACTGCACCCTTTTGGTTCATAAGGAATGAGATTACACAAGCATACTGAATTTTGGTAAGTATTTATGCACGAAATAACGTACCCAAGCGTTGCTGATAGAGTTGTCGCTTTTAGATTAATTTACTATATATTGTTTCTTTGTTTTACAAAATAGCCATGTCAAAGTCATGCCAGCCATTAATCATTCTACCATTTTATACTTCCAGGTCTGTTACTGTGAAGGAGGCAGTTACTGTTATAATTTTAATGCGTACAAACTATTCCAAATAAATTATGAAAATGTTGCAAAAGTACGACTTTTGTGGACTTTTATGTCTTGCTGAACTTCCTGAACAGCCATGGGGACATTTCCATTAACTCTGCCATAAAAATGTGAAGAATGACTTGCACGATAACGGTTTAGCAATTCATTTTCTGGACGGCGGGATTTTGCCCGCCCTATTAAGATACTATTTTTAAGTGTTTCAAATCATGACAAACCAAACCGATACTCTGGGCGATATCGCATTAGCGGCCAAAGGGACACGATGAAATTTTAGCTTTTTACGGCTGAAGTGACAATTGAAAACTTGTTTTGCCCTGGATTCGATTGCTCCTAGAATCAGAATAAAAATCAGAGAAAGTCCTTTCAATGACTGTTTTCACCAAAAGTAAGCCGTTTCCCCAATAGCGCTACTACTTTGATACGAGCAGCAGCAGCAGTTCCCTGGAAGTGTGATTCTCCAGACATCTCAAAACTGGTCTCAGCTCGGGACTCACGACCATTCGGTATTTTACCCAAGAGCTTGCTCAACTTTAAATAAGCTGACGGTGAAGAGTTCTCCCAGGCGGAACACTGCAGTCAACTGGAAGAGTCTAGTTGTAGTGCAATAGTTAATGGTGAAAATGGTCAGATGAAGGTGGACGTGACGGAGGTGACAATATTTCCGACTTTCCCAAGGAAAAGAGATCCAGCTTACCTCTAAAATATTGACGTTTGATTGATGGTCTTCATCTTGTGCATGGTCATTGGCAACTGTCGAGGAGTAGTCATGAATAGCCCTTCTCAACAAATCCATCTTGCGCTGTCTCGTCTTGTCCAGTTCTTTTCCCCCCTCTGCACACCGCTCAAAGTCCTCTGCTCATTTTGCATCGTACTTCAGCTGGCATTTTTATGACAATGCCGTCTGGAGAAGATGGGATGCCTCAGTCCCAAGTTGGCCTGGCTGACGCCAGCAGCTTTGGATGATGCGTATTGATCTGTTTGGCACTCGGTTGTTGTGATTTGTTGTATGAGCCATGAAATCAACTATTTCATTTGACGATCACAAATCCTTTTGGATTTTCGATAAGAACATAAGTATTTCAAAAAGCCTACGAAAAATCGGCTGTCCCGCTTTAAAGTCAAGTACAAATTGTGATTTTTCATTCGTACGATTTGAAAACCTCACATAAAACATGTGTCCTTTTTGTCGGCATGAGCTTGCAACCTCTTGATGAGTCCAGTATAGGGTACGTTCTTTGGGAAATTATTCATATATCCCAAAATAGCAAGCATGTGTATCTTATCATGGACCTGTCAACACGTAGCCGTTGGAGTAACCTAAGGTCTGTCAAGATCAACATCCAAATCACGGAGAACCAGGCATATGGCTTACTTTACCATCACTGGTCAACCCTGGCAATGGCGAACAATAGCTTACTAGTTATGGCAAGTCTAGTATGTGTGCTCCTCTGGTCGGTTCATGTATTAGCTGACTTGCTTTGTGCCTCACCACCATCCTTTCTAACTTGGTATGAGTAGCTTGGTCTGGTAGATTGAAATCACCTAGTATTATATATGTCCTGTCGGTCGCTTCCAGTTCTGCACATATTAGGCTAATGGCTTCAATGTCCTCATCAATCATACTTACTTTTTTTCCAGGCGGCCTATACACCACAATGATGAAGAAACTTTTCGTGTTGCTCACCTTGATTTCCATGTTCTTCTTATTCAACAGGTCATACTTTTTACATGTTGTGTCATTATTTACAAGAATTGCTACTCCTCCTTCACTATATTTATTTGATTTTTGTAGACATCTGTCTTTTCTATGTGTTTGATATCCGTCAATGTTAAAATCCATGGTAGTTTTTAGGTTGGTTTCGGTAATACATACCACGTCAATTTTTTTTCCAGCATATGGTTTTTTAGTTGTTGGTATTTGTGAAAAGCGGAATTTACATTTAGATGCATGATGCTTATTCTTAGTGTGTTGTCCTGTTTTTGTTTCCCATCCAGTCATGTTGTAGAGGTTGCATTTTTATTCAGGCTAAGCGAATTTCTCGGATGTGTATAGCTTATTTTTCTTTTTTTGCTAGCGTTTCCTTGCTCTAACTTACTGCTATCCACAACATTTGTAGATCCGTTTTGCATGTTCCGCCCCTTAAACTCCTCACGTTTTTTTGGATTCAGCTTGCTGTGTAGGAGTTTCATCAGTGGTAATGTAGATTCCCTTTAGTTAAGGTACACTAGCAATCTCCTTGTTATGTGCTACCGCACGGTATACTTCATCCCTTGTGCTGAGCATAAAACGTAGTGGTCTAACTTTTCCTTCCATTTTTCTCCTATCCTTCCTCTATCTCTCACTTTAATCTGTTTCTCAGGCACCCTATATCCACAATACGTTGAAGAGTCTTTACTGCATCTTCGTTCTCCACTACACCGTGTACAAATATATTGGTAAGCCTCCATGCCCTCTTGCATCTCTTTTAAGCGTGCACAGTCAGCTTTTAGTAAGTTCAACTGGCCCCTTTCTTTTTACGCATTTTCACTTTCCTTCTTGTCGTTATCTTCTAGTAAACTCACTCTCTCACATAAGCAACCCTTTTGCTGCTTCACATTTGTTATTTCTCTTTCTAATGTAGACACTTTGTTAGATAGGTCATTTATGTTT
>VICI01000410.1:0-39657 GCA_019593645.1 Akabosia matsudoensis | reverse complement strand
AATTCATAGCTTAACGTGAATTGAATTGAGTGATAATGTTTATAGATTAGCAGAAATTGAACAATGTGGCGGATCTGGAGGAAGGCCCGGCTAGCCCGGTCCTTTTCAACTGTAACGAAAAAACGCATTGAAAGGTATGTTCCATGAACTGATTCGCTTTCACTGAAGTTGACTTGATTGACTGATTTGAATGTGTAGGGCAGAGTGGGAACCCGTGGTCGGACTAGAAGTACACGCCCAAATAGCTGCCAGATCGAAACTCTTCTCTCCAGCCAGCTCCCAATTTGGAGCTCCGGTCAATAGTCTTGTTTCCTTGTTCGATGCAGCCATCCCGGGCACCCTCCCGGTCCTGAACAACGAGTGCGTCGAAGCTGCTGTCAAAACTGGAGCCGCCTTATCATGCCGAGTTAACATGACATCTTATTTCGACAGAAAACACTATTTCTACTCTGACCTGCCTGTAAGTTACTCAATCAAATTTGATGATAAATATTATAACTTTTGTAGATTAAAAATTTGTATCCAAATCCCAGGCAGGCTACCAAATCACTCAGTATCGGAAGCCCATTGCGGAGTATGGTCAGCTCAAGTTTTTAGTAATCTTGCCGGACGGGAAAACGCCGCCGTATTTCAAAACCTGTCGGATACGACAAATCCAGCTGGAGCAGGACAGTGGGAAGAGTTTGCACGATGAAGAGCTCGACCGGAGTTTGATTGACTTGAACCGCGCCGGGATTCCCCTCATGGAAATTGTATTCCAACCGGATCTCCAAAGCGGCGAGGAGGCGGCGGCGCTTGTTAAAGAACTGTGTTTGATTCTGGAAACCTTAAACACGTGTAGCTGTCGGATGGAAGGTTCCTGAAAGCTTTATAAATTTGATAGAAACAGAGAGAAAAGGATGTTTTAAAGAATATATTTCCCGGATGGTTTTCAGAGGGAGCCCTACGTGTTGACGCCAACATTTCTGTAAATCGTCAAGGAGAAGGTCTTGGCGTCCGCACAGAGATCAAGAACCTGAGCAGTCTGCGATCACTCGCGGGTGCGATTGAGTACGAGATTGAACGGCAACTAGACCTGATTCAAAATGGCGGTCAAGTGACGAACGAAACAAGATCGTACGATGCAGACAGGAAAATGACGCTGCCTATGAGAGACAAGGAAGTGAAACAAGACTACAGATTCATGTCCGAGCCAAATTTACCGCCACTTAAGTTATCTGTTTCTGGCGACATGGGCCTTGTCGACATTTCTCAGGTTATCAACAAGATTCCGGAACTTCCAGACTCTAAACGTGAGAGACTCGTGAGGACGTTCAGTCTGAGAATTGAAGTTGCCCATGCAATCCTTGTAAGAAAAATTGGATTTTTTGAGTGTTGAAGCAAATTTACGAGCAAAATTTTATTTCCCTCAAAAAATTATTTTTCTAGAACGTTCCTGGGTGCTTAGCCTATTTCGAAACTGTCATGAGTCACTTGCCTCCAAACTGTGGTGTCCGGGCTGGAAACTTTTTGATGACGGAAGTTCTCGAGCATTTGAATGACGCCGACATGGCCTTCTCAGAATTGTGAGTAAACATAATTTTTTTAGTTGGTAGAAAATGTAAATGTAAAAAAAATGGTTTTTGATAAAATTTTTAAGGAAAGTAAAGCCACGACAAATCGCTGAAATCGTGAGACTCATTGAGACCAGGGCTATACACGTGACAACAGCCAAAGACGTTTTACACTTAATTATAAACAATGATCAACGATCGCCTGAAGAGGTCCTTACATATTATCCCTACATTTCTTGAGAATATTATGTGCGTCTGTAGAAATTTAAATTGGTCAATCTCATTTCTCTTCAACATAGATTGTTCAAGAAAACGGGTGGAGCCTCGTAAACGACACAAATGTAATTGCATCTGCATGCCAAGCCGTGATCCAAGCGAATCCCAAGCTCGTCGCTGACTTCAAAACTAAACAAAAACCGAAGCATTTCAATAAATTGGTAGTTTTAGTCAAAGAAAGCACCTCAGAAAAAATTGACATGAAACAGGTAGTTGAAACTCTCAAGGAAATGTTGTCCAAACAATAAACAAAAGGAAGAAATAATAAGTATTTTATGCAAAAGAAACCTTGTTGGTCGTGTGATTTCTCTTTTATTAGCCATAAAAAAATTGTACGAACTTGATCAAATGTTATCGTATTAAAATGGCATGTCATTTTACAAAAAGTATTCCGTCGATACTTGCAAGAAAAAATAGCCTAAATTTTGCAGGCACATACTACTTCAGTCTTTAAAAAAAATCATAATTCATTGAAGTGTGTTACAAAACAATACATATCTATATATCACAATCCATATATTATCGTCATTGATTGATTTCTTAATCTAGTATAAAAAATAGTATGGAACAAGTAATTTTTTTATTCATATCTTTTATAAGCGCTTTGAGTTTCTGAGTCTAGATAGGTACATTTATTTATATGAATCGGAGAGGAACTAAGAGACAAAAGAGTAGAAAAAAATATGTATATGTATTTCAGGAGAGACTACATATTTCCACGACCGAGAACTTGTTGAATGATTTCTGTCTTGCGACGTTCCTGGTCGAGAAGAGTCTCTGCAGTCCTCCGGCCCTCTTCGCTCTTTTTCAAATCCCCCTCGAGAGTCGCAATTTTAGCCTTGGCTGACTTGACCTCCTGCAAATCAACAAAAATAATAAAACATGTTACAATTTTTTAAAAAGATTTTTCCAAATAAGCAAAGAAAATTATTTTCAAGAATCCATTATTCCAGACCTTTTCATATCCATCGAGACGCTTTTGTAATTGTTTCTTTTCGTTCTCCAGGGTGGACAGTACCTTGTCCGTCTCGGCCTTATTCTTCGTAAGATCTGGAGAAAAAATCAAATCACAAATTTTAAGTAAAGGTCATGCACGAGTTAAATATTTCCTCTGAATTGATTGTAAAACATGGAATCTAACCTTCGAAACAGCTCTTGAGACGAACAACTTCATCCTCCAACTGAGCTAACCTTGCGGCTTTCACTTTGACGTTATCTTCCTGAACTTGCAGCTGCGACCGGATTGATTCGATAGCCTTAAAAAATCAAAAATTGTTTTAAAAACTCTGGAATATTGTTTTTTTTCTCTAATGCGTAAATACTAAAAAGCATATTATTTTTACCTTGTAGTGCTTCCGTTGCAGTTCAAACTTTTTTTCATTGCCCATCTCAAGTTGACTTCGCAAATAGCCCAGCTCTCGGTTTTTGGCTTCCATCTGGCCAGCTTTATAAATGTCAAGGTTGGCTTGCTTGTTCAGCTGTACGAAATATAAAATATAAAGAAATACAGTTTTAGGGAGTTGAACGAAGATGATGTCATGTCCTTCCAGCTAGTAACAATGCCTACCAGAATCTTCAAATGCGCAACAGTTTTGTTCAGCTGGAAAACGTGTTCGTTTGTGCTGGCCATTTCCGCCTCTTGCATTTCTGCTCTCAATTTGAACCATGCGAGAAGGTCTTCAACGGGGGGGTTCATGTCCTAAAAACATTTTTAAAAAGTGCCTTTTAAGCCCTAGCAGAAAACTAGTTCCATGTCTACATCGTCTGACGTCTTACTGGGGTTCGGGCACATTCAAACATCTCCAAATGGTCGTTCAATTTTTTGATTCCCATTTGAGCCTGGAACGTGAAGAGTTTAGGTCGCTCGGGAGACGGTGGAATGGACTTGGATGCACTTCTCATTTCAATTAAAGTCCGAGACACGCCAGCACGCCTGAGGAGAACAATAAAAATCAGCAATCAAACTTTAAATAAAAATGACAGAAAAAGTAGGATATTGATATTATTCCCTTTTTTCGAGTGACTTACGCCTTTGCAGTGAATCCAACGGCTGACATGACCGATAGGGCTTGGACGACCAACTCGCAGTTTCCGTTGACAATGCAATTGGCAATATGAAACCATGCCTTTTCCTGCTCCAAGTACTCTATGAGCCTGGAGGGACCTTTGGAGTGCTTCGAAATGATGTTGAGCAGCTCGACAACGCAGTTGGACATTTCGAAGCATGGCGTTCCAGCATCAGACGTTGAGTTGGCGTCCTCAAAAATCAAATCCTTGAGCAGCTTCTCCACGCTAGGGTCAGCGAGGACCTTGTTTATCTTGGCGACTACCTGGTCTGTAGACTCCTTCCTGTTTTGCGAGCTGGCCAGCGCGTACAACCGGTTGAGTAGTCGAATGGACAAAATGTTTCTAGTGAAGTCGATGGGGGTCGTGGAAACAACAATGCCGCAATTGTTCATTGCATAGTTGAATGACTCGGCGGATACTGAAACCTTGCGGCCTTCTTTGCCCAGGATCCGGTCAAGGAAGTAGATATGGGTCTCGAGGACAATCACCTGCGACTTTGACTTGGGCGACGAGAGAATCGACAATTCGTTTAAGCTCTTAGAAATGCTCACCCAAAGATTGTCATACTCCTTGGCTGAAACGTCCTCGGGGCAAAGGGCCTTCATCAGCTGGAACAAGGAGTCGAGCACGACCTGTCCCGACTCCGTGCGAAGCATGGGAAACACCTTGGGAAAAAACTTGAACACGATCGAGGAGACCTCATCCACGATCTTTTTGAGGCTGGTCTTTTCCGCCGCTTGGGAGAGTTCTTGAGATGACGTTGGGCACTCTAGAGAGTAGCGAGTGCACATGGTACGAACCAACTTTGACACGTAGAAAATTGTCGAGGCAGTCTCTATAGGATTGTAGTCTTTTCGCTTAATCCGGTCCTGGATCTCGGTAAAGGTCCTGGCAATGTGCTGAATTTGGTTCTCCACGCTAATTGTAATGCTCTTGTCCGTCAGGAGGCAACAGAGGAGGGCCATCACTTGGACCTCATGACTCAGCCCGTTCGCCACGCAGTCCGTGTCAAAAAGCCATTCCAGAATCTTCTTGTGTAGCGCCCTGTAGTTGTTATCCCGAAAGACCATGCTCAGACAGGTTTCGTTCTCGAACACCAAGTTGGTCATGATTCGGAGACAGTAAAGGCCCGTGTCCGCTCGCACTTTGTCGTCAAGAAAAGCCGTGAAAAATACTTCCCTCGTGAGTGTCGACAAATACGGGCTAGTGCATTTGACGACAATGTTCCTAGATAGGACCTCAATGGCTTTCAGCATGCGATTCTTATCCGTGAGCTGGTACTTGCAAGACAAAAAGAACGTCAGGGTGCTGAGCAGGTTTGTTTCATCCCGAAGATAAGCGTGGGTCTCTTCACTCGCGCGAGACAACTCCATCAAGAACTCCAACAACCTTGCGAAAAAGGCGTCAAAAACTAAACTCTTGATTTTACCCGGGTCCGGAGTCGGCTTGCGGCTGGAAAGAAACATGTCCAACCGGGCACACACCTCCTTCAGCTGATCCACATTGGAATATGTTTTGTCCTCAAACTTTCCAAACTCCTAATCCAAAATCCCAAAATATAACCATTAACTTCTCAAAAACATTAATTCTCTTTACTGTCAATCCCATTTTACCTCAAACAACTCAACACACCGATCCATCATTCTGGGAGTCGACAACGAGTCGACATCCGTCAAAAACGTAGTCAGCCAGTCGTCCATTCTTGACATTTCTCTCTCTCTCACCTGTAATTTTAATTAAACACTTAGTTACCCACATAATTACTTAATTAAAACAACAATTAAAGCTAGAATACCTTGTCTCTTTAATCTACAATTAAAAACTTGTTGTTTGTAAACACAAAATAAGTTTCAACAGCCAATCTTTTCGTCGTCCTTTCTACCCACCAACTACCCGGCTCTCACTTTTTTGTTGCTTTGTTGTTTTGGTTCCTCTCCTTTTTCAAACGACCACCGTTCTCTGCCGCCCTGAGCTGTCGTCCACCGTGAGAAATGATCACAAAGGCCTCCACTGCGCTCCTATCGGATTCTTCTCAAACTCCATCAACAAAACTACCTTATTTCTCAACTAGTTCCTTTTTCAACTCAGAGATGGCGCTTCTTCCTCAGCATCACACCGTTTTTTTATGATGCTCCTGTTATGCAATCAACTTAACCAGCAAAAAGTGCGTGAGCTGCTCTTCTGGGTTCTTTCAACTTTTAAAGAAAAAAAACGGTTTGAGATATATTTTTGAAGCTTCCACACGTGTGTACACCAGAAAAAAAAAGACATTTAAAATCAAAAAGTGCGTGAGCTGCTCTTCTGGGTTCTTTCAACTTTTAAAGAAAAAAAACGGTTTGAGATATATTTTTGAAGCTTCCACACGTGTGTACACCAGAAAAAAAAGACATTTAAAATGTTGAAGGGTATGGCACGTGTGGACCAAAAGCTGGAAAATAGAGAGATGCGTTCGTTTTGCTGTAGGGTTTCTATTTCATTCTATTCGTCGTCGTCGTCCAGAGATGTTTTTTCTATATTTGTATACATTGCCAGGAATTTCAGTTGCAACTCTGCAGGGTTTTTTGTTCTTTTCTTTTGCTTCTTCTTTACTGGGAGGGCATTCACCCCAAGATTTTAGTCTCTTCTAAACTAGGTCCAGCTTTAAACCAAGCACAAAAACGAAATTGGTTGAGTTTGACGCTGGATAAGAGAAATAAACGAATGTAAGATTCCATCACGGCTCAAATTTTCTAAGAAACAAGAAATAAGATTGTTTGAAAAGGAATTGATTCTGAGGAATGAAAAATCCTTGGAGTGTGTACCTTGGAGGAAACGGCGCATAGCTGTGAACCCATATCAGGTTGGGGAAATTTGTGAGATGTGCGTTGACGTGTTTTAATTAAAAATGTTGACAAAAAATAAATTTATTTTTTTTTTGTTCTGCATGCGAGAGGCGTGACATGTTTTCCTAACGCTAAGTTTAGTTGGATTAGAAACAAAACATAAAATAAATAAATTGGCCGTTGCATGATAAACCGTTATTATTTTCCTCTGTAATTTTCAAAAGAAGACAGTCTAAAAAAAACTTTCATTAATTACGAAATAGACTGGCGAAATAAGCCGGAGAAAACAGAGAATTGACATGCAACTCTCAATTGTGTTTGTCTATTAATACCCCGAATCTACTTCCTCGATGGATCTCCTGAATTGAAAAAGAAGAGAAGGAAAAAAAGCTTCATTAATTTTTCACCTTGTTTTTTTTTCCTGGATATCATTCACACGACAGTGACTAGTTTCAGTTCTTGCGAAAAATAACTAAAAAACTTTTCTCTTTTTCATGTGTCCTCACTAATGACCAAGTTTTTTTTCTCTCTTTTAAGCAGAAATTGATTCATTGTTCATAATAATTTTCAATTTCTCAACACAATTCTCATACCTTTCACAGCTTTCCCTCGGCAACGGGAGAAAACACTTTTTTTCGGTGGGAAAAACCCGTAGCGTTTTCCCCTTCGGCGGCGGCACATGCTTTCTACACTCAGATCGATTCTCTCTCTCTCTCTCTCTCTCTCTCTCTCTCTGCATTAGACGCTCACCCAAGGAAGTAAACAAAAAAAATTCTCTCCTTTCTGTGGTAGAAAATATTTTTGTGGGTGTTTTTTATTTTGTGTGTGTGTAGAGCACACGCACACACCAACTTTCTCTTGTCAATTCCTTCTTTCTCGAGAAAGAAAAAAATACGTATTTTCACTTTTTTTATTGTGGCTCTGGCGGCGTTCGGGTTCCTTTTCTCTTTATTTTCTCTACAGGAAAAAAAAATCGATGTGGGGCACACGTGTCGCTGTGAGGAATATATAAAAAAAATATCTAAAGCCCGCTTTTCTTGTTGGGCTTCCCCCTTCCATGAAGGAAAACCCCAAGAAAGAGAAAAAAAGCGAGATTTTGTAATGCCTATAATCCTGAAACAGGAGAGAAAAAAAAGTAGTCGAAGTGTAAGTATCCTCTTGTCCGCATATACTTTCTCCTGACTTGTTTACCTTTCTAATCAAAAGAGAAAGGTTTTGTTTGGGAGACAGCTAATGGAATCAGGTTGGTCTTCAAGTGTCTCCTTGAAAGGAGACGAAAAAGAACTCAAGATGACTTTAAGAATGTTTGCGAGGTGTGAGGAGAAAAAAAAGGGTAAGTCATGTCCAGAGAGAGAAAAAAAAATTTAATGTGGACAAAGGTGAAGAGACCTTTATGTTGGGAGACAAAGTCTAGTCAAGAGTCTACGCCTTGAAGACCAACTAGAAAATAAATTTTTAATAGAAAAAAAGAAATGATGAGGGTCCTTGTTGTAATCTAATTGACTATCTTGTTATTTTCGTACATGATAGGTGCCCGTTAAGGTTTCTCCCGTTCCAGTACGGTTTTTCTTTAGAGCTGACTGGTTCTTTTTTTGCAAGGTTTTTGTTTGAAAATCACTTACTAATTTTCCCTTTTTCACCATTTTTTTTTCATTTCCTCTCTGCAACTGCAACAGGCTCGGTGTGATGAACAGAAAAAGGGGGATGTTCTGAATCAAGATAAGACGTTATCTCGAGCCTGTCAACAATTGAAAATTTTTGGTCGTTGTTCAAGCTGAGAGTGAGAAGTTTCCTTGTGGCAAATTCCGCGGCGAGTCTATCTAAAATCTAAGATCTATTGTTTGCCAGCCAATATATTTTTTTATAGCTCCCGCCGGAGATGCCAGAAATAAATGGAATTTTAAGAGGACATTTCATAAATTGAGAGATTATTTTATATCCATATGTGACTCGGCATTGTAATTTTCAGAGATTAATTAAGAAGCTGAATAAGTGTTTCTCCCGTATGCTTTCTCTCTGCTGGAGTCGGTTGACACAAAGTTCTTTTTTGAAATGCTTTGTTTGCATGCCAGAGCCAGAGTCTTCTCTTCGGAGTGCTCAGCCCAAAATCTAATTCAGAGATGGGGACTATGAAAATGATTCGATTATCAAAAGCCAGTAAACTTAATTGAAGGAAAAGTACCTCTTTTTCCATTATGCTCCCATTTCTCTTTCCATCCCTTTTTGTGAGAAAAGATCGCTAATCTCTGAGCTCTAATACTTCCGGGGAAAGTAAAACAACAAAAGCTTTTCAGCCACAACGCCATTAGGCCCGTTTTTGTTATATAATAAAGTAAAATTTATGCGTGGTGTGAGAGTGAGGTTTTCGCTGAGCGTGGAGGAATTTCATATGGTTTCATATTCAATCAAAAAACGAAAATATTGTATGTTAAAAGCTTGGTCACAACCAAACCACTTCCTCTACTCACTGTCACCCTTCTGTCACCTAGACAATAATTTTACTTCACTGACAAGATAATTTTATTACGCATATTTTTTTACGGTTTCATGAGTCCCTGACCGGCTGTAAAGAAAAAATATAGAAAATATGCAAGGAATAATGTAAACTGCCACAATTAGATGGCACTCTACCAAACCCAACTTTCGCAAAGAAAACTTTGTTATTTTTTGTTTGTTTTGTACATGTTTTGAGTCTTGATGACCCAGAACCTTGATTGGTGTACATACAAAAAAAAGCATCACACAGTTCAAGTTTAAGAACCATGTGGGTAGTTGAATCACTCAGGGGAATGAGTGTTTATAAATCATTTTTTTGGCATTGGGTTAAAAAAAATACATTTTTCAATGCACTAGGGAGAAAAAAAAGAGTTAAAGTTTTTTCTTTTTTACTGGGGGAAACTCTTGTCGCTATGTTGTTTTGTGGCTTATTTTGAATAAAAGTCAATGTTCTTGATATAACGACATCGGTGTATGTGTCTTTTTTTCTTCTGAGGAATCATAAGAGTGGTAAAAGAGATGACAAAGTAGTTTTCTTGTTCAAAAGACGAACAAGAAGAAGAAAAACGCATAATGGGCTATGTTTATAATATACGCACTCAACTGATTCTTCTCCTTTATTGAGTCAGTGCTCTTATAAGAACTCTCTGCGTTTATGGAGGAGAGCTCTGTAATTTAACAGTCTTTAGCAGAGATGGCCAAAATTCTAGAAAAAATGGATGATAACCTTGGCGTTTGAGGATTTTGTGGCCGTTTTTCCCATCCCTGCTCGGAGTGAAGTAATGCATGAGAAGAAGAAACCTGAGCGGGACACGTGGAACTCGGAGTCAAGTGAAAACATGCTATAATATAAAAAAATAACAGTGCGTAGCCATATAATATTGCATACGAAGGATAGGCAGGAAATTCCTCTATAATTTTCTATCTCACGCACAATAAACATGGACCTATCTCTGTGCTTAAAAGACAAATATGCTTGAAATGCTTTTCCCCCTTTCATCTCTTCTGTACGCACTTTTTTATATTGTGCGTGCGACTCTCTGTTTCTAGCAACATACTGAAAATGGCTCTTCTTTTTCCCTATAGAAAATGACAAGGGAGAGAGAGAGAGAGAGAGAGAGAGAGAGAAAGTTCAATGAACTGTTCTTTTTTTTCTCCTTTGGCTTCATCATTCGGAAGCCTCCCTATTTTTCTTTTATTTTCAAGCCACGTGTGATCATGCATTTTTTTCCTCGTTCTTTTCTTCTCTCAAGTTTAGTTCACAGTTTTCTTTTTTTTCAAAGCTATTATCATTTTCTTGTCTTTTTCTTGATCCCTGTCCAGAAGTAAAAATATTTCATACAAGAAAATCTCCACACAAACTTTTTAACCACAAAAAGTAAAAGGAAACCATCTGCCTTTTCCACACTTGTTTTTTGTTTCTATCTAAATACCGTCCAGTCCACCATCATGAACTGATTCTCCCATGAACTGAACTGATTATTTGTACCGGAAGTTGAATGCAATTTGTATGTGTACACCATATAATCACCTAACAAAACCACGCATTTAACCTTTAATTAGCCACAAAAAAAGCGAACCAACAAGTGCGTTTCATCCATCGCTAAACAAGTGCGCTTCATAACCTTTTTTTCTTTGTAAAAGTAAAATGTTGACTAATCGCCGATAATTCTAAAAAAATATATATTTTTAGGAATATCAGGTTTATACTTTTAAAAGAGTGTGTGGGTACAGATTAGTTGTATTTTTTATGTGACGAACTACACTCGCTCAATGTTTATCATAATCTACGCACAAAATAGCGCTATAATATGTGCCTGTCCCTGAGAAAAGGGAATATGTCGAATAAAAAACGAATCAAGAAAATCTACTCTAGATTCGATTTTCTCTGACAATTATGCCAAAGCGGAAATGTGGAAACTATCAAAATTAGTTTCTCGCTACTTCTACATTTACGTTTTGATATATTTGTCATATTAAAACGAGTGTAGAGTAGAATTTCTTGCGTACTTTCTTATACGACAAACTCCCCTTTTCCTAGGGACAGTCACATTATATTCATTTTTTTCTCTTTTGTTGCTTTATTTTTTTTCGCAGACCTAGTGCGTGTGCATTAAAGAGGTTTCCTCGGTTTCTTTCTCAGAGGAAACACTGTGCAGTTGTTTTTGTTTGAGAGGCACGGTATAATAATTTTTTGATGCTGAAGCAGGAGAAGAAAAAAACGCAATCCAGCGGGAGTAGAAGCGGTGGTGGTGGTGGTGCCATGTCTAAAAAAGCGTTTTTTTTGTTCGTTTTTGGTAGCGGGTTCATTGCCCTTTTGAAACATGCGCATAAATATACGAGAGAGAAAAAAATGGATGCACGAGTTTCTCTGGAAATACTATTTCTGTGGACCCAACAACACAGCTTTTTTTCCTGGGAATTTGTGTGTGTCTTGTTGGGAGACGAACGTGATCATGACACCAGCAGCGAGCGTTTGTTTTTATGTAAGATGAACAGAAGCAATTAAAGACTCTTCCGGAATTTATTGCCCGTATTTTAAAGCTGGATGTGTCGCAATTGGAATTGTAAGTCGAAGGCTTTCGAGGAAAAAAAGAAGAATCTTTATGACTGGCTGAGGAATTGGAGGAATTTTCAAAACAGAAGAGAAAAATGCGCAAGACTCAAGTTTATTCTGGAGTTGAACAAAGTTCGAAGATGTTTGCATTTGTCATAATTTTCAGAACGTTTTTTCTTCTTCTTTGCCTTCATGATTATACTTTTTTGGATATGAGCATGAGTTGAAAATGTGGACAGTGAACAGTCCTGTGTACACTGAAGAGAAAAAAATGTATTTATTTTTGAAAAGGGCTGCTTCAATTATTTTTGAGGATTCTTACATTTAGATGGAAAATAAATATGACATTTGAGATATGTCTGAGAGCACTTGGTCCCAGAAATGGTCGACATTTGACCTACCACTAAATTATAATGGATTTGTCAGGATTGCGAGCCAAATCGGCATTTCGTCACCATGATCAAACTGAACAAAGTAATAGCAAACATGAACGTTTTTCGTGTAATGTTTCAGAGTGAGTCATAAATTTGCCTGGCGCAGATGGTTGGCTGAAACTGAAACCGGAGATGAGTTTTTAATATTATGTACAATCTTTTTTTTTTTTTTTTTTATAACTTTTTTCTGTATTTTTGGTTGGAAAAAAATATATTCTACTTATTTCAACGGCAAAGTAAAAAAATAAATGTTTTTCAATCAAGCTGAACGTAGCTGGGCTATCGTAATACTGATTCAGTTGATGACAGAAAAAAAATGCCTCTGTAGTTGACTCGTCTTGGCTGTCTGTCCGTTACCGTCAAGCGGGACGAATGTTTTGACTTGATAACAAATTCGGGTATTTTGAAAACTTATTTTTACGGGATTCGTGGGAGAAAGTTCTGAAACAAAAATCTGGCGCATTGTGCTCACCACTTGTATAGATCTTCAGCATAGTTTACTTTTTTAAGCGTGGTGTAATGGTGCATCAGTTTAGCCTAATGATGCATCTGGTACACCTAGCGTATGGCGTATGGCATTCGCTACTTTTATTTGAGCAATCGTGCTTGAGCGTTGTATTTATTTGTCGGAAAACTTATTGTAAACGGCCTAAAATGTGTGTAACCAAAAACTGATGAAGCATCGAAAGATGAGCTTACTTAGTTTGTACTTTTATTCCAAGTTTACACGTCCGGAATGGGTTACATGCTTGGCGGTTTTCAACTCGTCACTAATTTGTCGGCAAACTCGTAAATAGAGGAAAATAAGGCCTTCATGATAACGTTTCTTTGGGTGGATTTGGTGACAGACACGTTCGGCGGCATAATATATGCGCTCGTAATATGCGCGTCTAAAGATGCATAGGTTTTCGCAAGTTTACCGAGTGCAACAAATAAAGAATATTTATAAATATCATAATTATGCTTCAAATAACGGAAAACCAAGAGTACAAATTTCCGAAAATATTTACATTTTCTAGATTTATGTTTACGTTTGTTTACTCAACAAAAGAAGTGTGTTAATGCTTCATGAAATCGATAACATAAAAATAAATAGATTCGTTTTTTATTTCTCGTACAAAAAAAAAATGACGGTTGAAAATTGGTTGAAAAGTTGCATGAGACATGCACTTTTTTTAAAAAATTCAATGATCAATTATAAATACCACCAAAAAAAACCACAACCGATTTCCCGATGAAACAATTGAAAGGCATTAGAAAACAACAAAGACCGGAAATGAAACAAGTATCAAAAGTTTAGTTCATTGTTCAAAACACACACTAATTAACAACTCTTCTAGAATTATTTCTCCCCACAATGCACCTCCTGCAAGACGGTCCACAACAGGAAAACGCAATTTTTTCTTGTTACAACTTCATAGGAAATGCAATAAAAAATATTATTCAAGTTCTCTCTGTTTTCTATCTGGTTGCACATTTTCATAAGAAACAACCAAAAAAATATATATAAGCATCCTGCTTCAATCCTCGCCGAGCAACGTACTTGCCACAATTAAAACTCGTGTAAAACACGTTACAATTTCGTCTTAGCGTCTAAACTTAATTTGCGAACATCCCATTAGCAACTGATGCCAAAAAACGTTATCATTCCCATTCCATTTCTCCCTTTTTTCCTACAAAATCCATAAACATCTTTTTTAGTATTTTTTCTTTTATTAAAGCACCTTTTGATGTGGTTTTGACACGGGTTACAAGATAATTGATGTACAACACGATACTCCAATTGCCGTGTACCTTAATAAAGTATAATAATAACGATAAGCCCGTCCTCTGGGGGAATATAATCTAGGTGCGAATCCTCAAACATTTTTATTTTGTGTTCCAGGAAAATAAAAAAAAAGGAAGTATATAAATGTAACATCCATTTCAGAGATGACATGAAAGGAAAAGATTGTAAATGCTATTATGGGAGCCCACCTATTGACAAGATGACCGTGAGGAAAAACAATAAAAAAATAAGTGACTGGTCTAATGTGTGCCCTGTTCTCCTATATTATTGAGTCATATTAAAACCCAGATAGATATGAACTCTTCCTTATCCAAATCTCTCCCTCCTAAAAAAAATTATAATCTCTTTACCACTATCAAGATAATATAAAAATGTATTGGATTTATATATATAAACAATATATACTATGAACTTATATGTACAATATAGATATACACAAAAAAAAGCGTACAGTGCACATGGCGTTTTCTTTTCTTTTTTTCGTATGTAGTGGTGGTCGGAGAACACGCACTTTTTTGTGCGTTACGCACTGTATATTATGCTGTACGTGAAACTCATCCTCCCTCGACTGCGTTATTATATATATTTTTTTATGCCACAGGTTGACGCCATCTCCACTGAGCAAAGTCGGTAGACACACTTTTCATCTGGGAGCGAACACGCACAGAAAAGTGCGTAGAGGAGTGAGAAAAAGTGCGTAGCAGTTCGTATACGAAATAGAAAATTTGGCGGGAAGTTAAAGGAAGAAACTAGGCTCGTATGGGTATAAAAAAGGGCGAACAGAAACAGAAACTGTGGATATGTGTGTACCAAAGAGAGGCAGCGAGAGCGAGACGCGAGGAGATGAGGAACGCCAAGGAAATAAAACGTTTGGGAATCTTTGTTGCGTAATAAGTTACGGAAAATACGAAGAAATTCGGTTCATCAGGAAAAAAATGTGTGTTTTTTTTCTTTCTTTCTTTCTTATTGTCCTTGAAAGAATGAGGATAAAAATTCATTGGAACATAAAAAAGGAACAACTTTGTTGGTTTCGTCGGTGCTAAATCGCTGTGACAAGATGATGAGCATTGTAAATGAATCGTGGTCAAAGAGTGACGGAGATGCTTCGTCAATACAAACAAAAAGTGTTTGAAATCTTTACATATTTTTTATTTTTGTAGAGTTTTTTTTCCTCTCGGGAAACAAAAATATGGTTTTTCTTTGTTTAAGGTTTGGTAACAACAACAAAAAAGTAGTTTGGCTATGCTCTAGGCAACCATGTTTTTTTCCTATGCAACATGCGTGAGTTTTTGTTAAAAGACATTTTTTTTTGAAAAAATCAAAAGTGCAATGCACTTTGGCTGATGATGGTTGGGCCCGACCACCCCTCGAAAAATTGTTGCCTGTTTCAGTGCCCATATTTTTCATATTTGTTTTGGATGGGTAAAAAAACGTCGTCAGAAAGATGAAGGAGGTGGAGGTGTATGTTGGAGCATCACTTGGATGGAGGAATGATAATAATAATGTTGCTTACTAACTTATTGTATGACGTTTTTTATCAATGCAGTTATTGCTGCTGCACGCACATGACTCATTATTACTGTGTTAACTTGGATTCCAAAACACCATACATTTTTACTGATTTCCCGAGCTCTGGCGTTTTGTATTGAGTTCATGGATACAAAACGTCTTGAGCCAGTTTCTCTCCAGGTAATAAACCTTTTTTTAAGACAGACATAAAAGCAGTCAAGACATTTTTTTCGAACGAAATTCATGCAACTTTGCGCAGTTATCGGTATTTTAATGGTACAATCAAACGAAACTTGTTATGCGGTTGTTTTGAGAATAGCTTCCAGAAATAGTGGTAACTCAACTTATTTTCCGTTTCAGATGCGTCCTCCCATGCTACACACATTCCTCGGCGGGACTAAAAATTTAATTCGGTATTAAACGATATAGTCCTTTGATTTTCATTTGAACAAGGCGTCGTGAAGAAAGCGTTTCTTGATGAGCTGTAGGGGAAAAAACTAGATTTTATTTATAGAATGACAGACCCATGAGAAGAAACAGATTTTATTTATTATCCGAGTGCTGCACAGGCTTCGTACAGATTTTTTTTAAAAGAAAATTGCGCCGGCAGGAGTCGCAATAGAAAATCGGATGCACATTTTTTTCCAAGTGGCTAGTCGACCTGTCCTTTAGGAGAAGAAAAATAAAAATAGTTTTAGAATGGAACAATAAGATTGAAAACGGAAATTGATGATTATTTCCGTTTGCTGATGCACAAAGCTATACTTCTTTTGTACATGTTTTTGTATGCTGAAAGGGTTAGAGAAAAAAAGCTGACACGAAATTATATCCATTTTTTAATGATGACTCTAGGAAAACTATCATTATATGTACATTTTTTTTAAAAGTAGTTCTTTTGTTTACAGTGATGGTGATAGAGATAGTAAGGCATACACGAAAAAAAATACAAAAATTGTTGTTTTCATTTGACTTGACATCATGCATTGTGCACCACTGCATGCAAGCGAAACATGCAAACCCCAAATATTATCCACACTTGACGGGTTTGCATGAAAAGCAGAGAAAGAAACTCATCGTTTTTTATTTGTTCAGAAGAAAGAGCCAAGAAAACAAATTTCTGGAAAAAGTTAAATCCAAGAAGTAAAATACTGGGATTGACGTTTCACTACAAAATAAGTATGTACAGGGTGGTAGCTCAACATGTCACCAATTACCCGTAAGGATTATGTCATCAACATGACTGGTTTGAAATGTTAAGTTATTAAGCCTGAACGTGAGCGACAATATCTTTTTTCATGTGAAATAAAAGCCCGCTTCCCCGAAAATAAATATATTTCCTTCTTGGTAAACAATCCTGCTCCATAGCCTCATCCTTGTATTTGCTCCTATAGACAACAGAAATCAAGTGCCGTTTCTCAAGAACTAAAAAAACGGGAACGTAACAAACAACGAAGCAAATGTTGCAAGGCAAAACCAGCTCTCGGAAAGATTGTTCTTGGTCGGTCGAGTTCCCCGGTCATTGCCCTCGCGTCACGTTTGTGTGTATACATTTCAGTATCGGATTTCAGTTACTAGCCAAAAAAATATGTAGCTATGTTCATACGAAAATATATGCAAGTATACTACCCAGTACCCTCCCTCCCAGCAGTGTCCGTTATAAAGTAAAGTATTAAAGCATATCTGTTGTGCACACTTTTTCTGAGTATTACACGCAGCACCAGCAACACTGACTGCAAACGCCGCGTTGAACATTTTCTTCCCAGTCCAGTGCAAGAGATGATCATTATTATGGTTCAAAATGTTTTTAGGCAAAAAAGAAAAAAAAACTTAACCGCTTTTGTTGTACTCATACCTAAATTATTTCTCATGTTTACATAGAAAATAAAAATGACTTGATGAGCCTCTGTCGACTTGTAAGGATATTTCCTATTGATTTTGCATGATCTGTGAACCAGAAAAATGTAAATAAAAGGCAACGTCTTTCCTTCTGACCAGAGAGATTAAAGATTTGAGACACGTGTCTAATACAAAAAAAAGCCATGCATATTTTACGCTTGGGAAGGACTAAAAACAGGATTACATGTTTTTTTCTACATGAAACATGAAAGGACTATTTTTTCCTTTTTAAAAGGAATCAATCTCGTGAAAAGATGAAATCTCCAGCGTACAGGGATTTGACTTGGTATGCGTGTAACAGTATGCGTATACACTGCGTGTGTAGCATGTTCCTATCCGAAACCCGTAGCTGGTTGTGATCATATAAAGTGGTGGTGGTGGTGGTGGTGGTGGCGGAGCGTATACGTAAACCCATGTCTATGAGCATGAACTGCCACACAGAGAAATCCATATAAAATACATATGTTTCGGTTCAAGAGGATATGTTACATAGAGTCGTTTCGAATGCCCCTTGCTCGTGTGTTCTTGCCAAGAACTATAATTGATCCATGGCTAAGGGAGCGGGACACCAGCGACATAATCATCATCAGGTCTTGTTACCAAGCTGATTTTCAAAAAGAAAAAAAAGCTGAACAAAACCGAAATCCTCGTCCTCTGGAAACAGGATGCTTTTTTTGAGGCAGCACCTCTGTAGCTGTACACGGGAAGTATTGTGTTATGTTTTGCCTGGATACATAGAAAGCGAAGCGTACTACTAAGAAAATTTAGCTTTATTGCATGTATTTCTTCTTCGTAGAGGAATAACATGAACAAGCTACGCACTTTTGTTCCCTATCATAAAAAGTAAAAGACATTCAATGGATAGACTAGTTTTTTTTGCCCTTCAACGTTTTTCCCTCCTCATTGTTAGGATAGTTATTACGAGGGGAAAATAGCCGTTCATAGTTATACTTTAGCATGTTTTTTTTTATATAGAGTTGAGTTTAGCTACCACCACCACCACTACTGTACCTCCACTATACCACCATCATCAACCACTCTACCATTACAACATATTTTCGAAGCTCATCTTTTGTTGTTGATGTACCGCTTTTTTTCCTCTCCTGTCCTGTCGCTTCGGTCATAATATTTGAATCTAATCTTGCCTGCGTTCTACTCAGTCGTCACCCGAACCTCCGCTTGTTCACTTGTGTTAGTTTTTTTTAATATAAAAATTTCACGACAAACCAGTCCTGTTTTTAATACATAATACATACAATATTAATATCAATATTTTCCCTCCTAAAAGTACTAGTAATTTGCACTTTACTCATTTTATTTGTTTAGCTGCCAAAGTAGTCACAAAATTAACAGTTAACTACGTGCAGTATTTAGAATATATTGTCGTGTGATACAGTCAGTATTCCATACGGATATATTCGGTGCTTCCCAATCTAACCAGCCTTGTCAGCAGTGATTTAATACTGAACGTATATTTTTGAAACATTCTTAAAAATTTCGAAATCTTCTGTTTCAAGTGTCATATTTTTTATTATTATATCGGATTGCAAGTTTTAGACTACTTGTTCACCTTGAACGGAAGTAAAGTCAATTGATATAGGGGAGACGTAGACCTATAGGTATACACAGGCCTTATAGGAATCCTGTCCCCCTGACAAGGAGTGTACTCGCATTTGAAGTATTACAAAATCAAAAAAAAGTACGCATCTTGACACAAGTGTACGCACTGAGTGTATTCTTGCATAACTTCCAGCATATTTTTTTTTCGTTATGCCGAGTAGAGTAGATCCATTTCATAAGATCTATACACGCCAAGAAAAAAAAAATATTTCAGTGTTTTTTTTTCATTCCTCTCAGATAACTCGAGGGCATATTTTTTTATATGTAAGTAAATTTTGAAACTGTGTTGTAAGCATGTCCAGGAGCATTTTTGTAAATGTATAGATATGAAATATAACTGGTTTTTTTTGAATAGGGAATCAAACACACAAAAAAAGAATCCGTTCAAGTTTCTTGCATTCAGTTTAGTTCTTTTATTGTTGTGAATGTGAATGGAATTAAAAGAAGGGCATTGTCTCCCGCGTCTTTTTTCTTTGTATAGCATACCTAAAAAACCATACAAAAAAAGTTAACCTGTGATTACTTTGGAGGGTCGGGTTTGGCGACAAAAATATTTTTAAAAAAAACATATTTGGAGTGAAAGCTTGTGGCGAAAGAAATTGTTTCCTTGAAGAAAAGTAACTTGGGAATACAAAACAATCTTTGCCAAGGGATGGACACGGTCAACGAAAACAGGATGGTAAGTGGAGGTTCAAGTCTCTTTTGTAGTTTTTATAAAGAAAATAGTATAATTGCCCAGAGGTGTACTACAAAGCTCTAGTTTTTTTTTTACATACACCCTACATCATTCAAAGAGAAAACTGCTTTTGTCAATGCGTATGTAATATTATAAGAGTCTGAAGAATATCAACCCATGACAGAGTTTTTTTTTCTATACACACGTGGCTAATTTGGTAGCTCCCGTATTCCTCCAATTAGATTTGAGGCTGATGATAGGAACCGAGCCCAGTTGCCAAGTCTTCATCGATGAGTAGTTTAGTCGTTGCAATTTAGGGAGAAAGAAACAGATACACATTCTGGAATAGCGTTCGCACCCTATATAAAAATTATTTTCAAATCTGCATGGAAAATAGCTTGGTGGCTTAATATAATAGCTTTTCCTGTTTTTAATTTGTGACGCCAAGCAGACTTTGGAGAACCAATAAAAATGCAAGCACGTGCTAGCTTTTTGACACAAAAAATCCTGAGTGACAAAAAGGTATGCAAACCAAATCTCTGATAGTCATATTTTTTTATTTTTTTGACAAGAAAACAAAAAAAAGTATTCCCAAAGCAACAACTAAATTTTAAGTACGATAGCCTCTGTCTTTTTTCTCCTTTTTTCACAAAGACAAACGGTCCAAATTTGTTTACCTCGCAAGATAAACTCGATATAAAAAAACCTGTTTTCACCTTATCTTATCTGCGAAAAAAAAAATTGTTCGTTAGAGAAAACTAGGATATTGTGTAGCAGATCGTGTTAAGCCTGTATTTGCATTGTCTAAAAGAAAACGTTACCCTCATTACGCTCAACTCTGGAACATACTTGTCAAAAAAAAGAAGTAGTTTCCTGTTACTTCAGGTAAAGCGATGAGTAGTAGCCCAGTGAAACTATATTGTAATTAGCTAGGGTCATTGTCAAGTTAAAAAGAAAAATACATACTTGAGGCACCAGCTCTTCAAGACACATACTCCAGATTCGGTACTGTTTTTAATAGCTTTAAAACATTATTTGAAGAAAAAAAAAGCGTACAGCAGCAGTGGCCGTGTTGCGCCGGCGCCCTAAGATGACTTCAATGCAGTAGTCGCCAAATATCCCTTCAATGTTTTCTCTGTTTTTTTTATATTCGGGCTGAGGAAAGTATAGAAATTCCCGTGTAAAGCTGAGAACCGCTGGCAAACAGAGTTTGGTGTAGGAACTGCTCACAAGTTGTCTCCAGGCGAAGAAATAGTTTTTGAATTATTCAGAAAGGTGGTGGTAGTGGTGGCGGTGGTGGCAGTGACTATGAGGGAAAATCATAATAATGTATACACAAAAAAGTATACTTGTTTTGTTGTTATGGAGAAAGTATCCTGAGCTATAAACGTGGAACGGCTTCTTATTTGTTATTTCACGAGAGTTGTGGAAAATTATTGTGAATTAACAGGGTGGAATTAATTATGGGAAGGTAAGACTGTTAGAAATCTGTTTTTTTTTTCTTTTTGGATAAACCAAACAGGGAGAGAAAGTTGATAAGTATTGATTTTTTTTCTTGTGATACAAACATAAAAACAGGGGAAAACCAGTAAATATTTTGTTACTCAATAGTGACGTGTCATGTTAGTCATATCTGTTGGGGCTTATGATAATCTGTCGAGAAGGTACTTGCGTGTTTTGCACAGCTTCCTCTTGGAGACAAGCTGATTCGAGATAGGTAAAAATTGGGTTTTGGGACGGAACCAAAGTAGAAAAAAAATACTCAATTTATCTGTGCATAATAATAACATGACATATCCCTTGTCAAGAGGAGTCACGTTGACATGAGTGCGATTTACGTACGTAGTACACCAGAGGAAAATTTGAAATGTTTTGCAAACCCACTTTGTACCTTGAGTGCTACCCGCTTGCAAGGCTAACGAGAAAGAGAGTACTGGCGTGGTAGATTAAGGGTTTTTTTTTTTTCTCTTTTGCAAGGGAGAAAATATATATGGAGGAAAATGTGCCTCAAAAACAAAGTTTTAGCAATAGCATAAATAATTTTCTGGATTGGAAACACCAGAGGAAAATTAAATAATGAACGGTTGCGTGTGTGCGAGAGAAAAGTGCAATGGGATTGTTGTAGAGTTTCTCTTTCCAGAAACTATAAGCATAAAAAAACCGTTTTAGCTAGTCCAAACTCCAAACACATGGACGTTATTATAGAGTAGACGGCTGGTGCTAAAAATCCCTCTCCAGAACATTGAAAAGATTGATAGTCCTTAGTCAAGGGGAAATGGGATGTGACCATTACACCAGCATGGTTTTTATTTCCATTTAATTCTAACTTTAGATAATTATGCATCACGTAAAAGTGATTTTTTTTGCTATGCTTTCATGTCATGTTTGTAAATTTGAACATACATATTCCTGTGTTATACTTTCACTGCCTCCCTCCAAATCCGTGAAAAAAAACCACGGAGTGAAAGGATCGCTTGAGTGAGTCATCCGAATACGTCATTGTTTTTAAAAAATTTGTCCTAGTCATGCCTTGTATATTGCAAATTGAACGATAAAAAATACCCCTACAAAATATTCAAAATGGCAACTTTGTGTACAAAAACTGTAACTGACAGTAATTATTTTAGTTTGACGGGGATGCGTCTTTATGTAACACAAGTGGACATGAAAGCACAAATTGTGTTTGCACAAAGTCTTTGTGGGAAGACTATTCTTCTAAGCTAAAGTTTACACAAGAATTTTCTCTGTTCACATTCCAATGGCTACAGAATCAGTCACGTATCACGTAATCGTTTCTTCTCGTCGTCGTTTTTCTTCCAGTAGGACGACGAAAAGTGTCAGGGTCCAGCTGTTATAGATTATTATTTCGTGTAAAATAATGTAAGGGTTCATCCTACACTTTTTTATAGGATGGACCCTCACATTTAATAGCAACCAAGATGATGAATATATATTGTTACTCTGGATATTTTCTTTTTTATCTTGAAGCATATCTGCTCGGGAATAGAGCAATATTATTGTTATTTTCAGCTACTATAGCACGTAACCGTTTATTTTATCCGAGCTGGCAGCTTCAACTTCTTCTTTTTTTTCGCAGACGAGCATTGTTTGTATGCACTGTAGGCGGTGGCGAAAGAATCCAAAGGGTGGGACAAAACCTTTTCAGTACAGGAATGGTATACTCATACAAGTTTTTTTTTTTGCCAAAAATATACATAGCAAAACTTACATCCATATCATACATCTTCTAAAATTTCCCCCTTGGAAAAAAGCAGTTTCTCGGAGGGGCTCGTATGCCGATTTGTTGGCGCCAGGCAATGCCACCTCACTCAGTTACTGATAGATATGCCCCTCAAGTTTTTTTTTGTACAAAAAAAAAACAGCATACAATAATCTACGCCATAATAACAGTGTTTTTTTCTCGCTAACAACAGTCCTGCAGATCTAATAACGACGCCATATACAACACACGCTATGTAGGTATAAAAAGGGAGAAAAACTTGCACGGGATGAAGCTTGTGTGTTGTGGACCAGCAAAAAAAATGAAACGGACGCTTTTTCCCTTTAGATAACGAAAAAAAACGCTGTGTACATTTTTTTGCAGGATATTTTTTTAAAAAAATATTCCTCACGAATACATATACGTATATGGATATAATATGTTTCTACGGCTATATACATGATCTAGCTACGAGTGCATACCGTGATCGGCCAGGGAAGAAAAAAAAACTGTGTAGACAATTCGCAAAACGTTCGTGCAAGTTGCCAGCAAGAGAAATAAAACAGCGTTTTTTTACATGGGAAGAGTACACGGTAAGCAAACATTGGCAAGAGAAATCTCACAATGCTAACTAAAAAAAATGTATTCCTTTCTAGCATTGAAAGGTAAGAGGAAAAAGCAACTATATTCTAACTATAGTACATATAGACACATAAAGTAGATGCATGTAAAAAAACTCATCACATATCTTGTATAGCTCCCCGTTCCTCCATTAAAGTGGAGGGTACACAGCGTCCAAACTGATACTCACGCACTTGACTTGGTCGGAGCCAGGCGTGTATTATTATTATTATTTTCTCTACTCTCTGGGCATATCTCGTCCACACATTGTGTTGAAGCTTCGAAGCTTCATCTTCTTGCTTCTTTTATTTTTTATTTTTTTGTAACTTTACTCTCTCGCAAGTCAACTCACACCACCAGTCGTTCTCCAAACTTTTATCTAGGCTGGTCTCTTCCTCCTTGCGTCTCTTCCCCTCCAAACTTGCTAACATGGGAGGAACTTGTAGTTCAACTTGTTCATTTTGAAGAAGAAGAAAAAAAATACACAGAGCAAGACCAAATGTGAGAAAGTGCTTTAGACAGTGAGCAAAACTCAAGAAAAGGACTGCTGCATAGCAACACAATTTTCAAAAATAAAGCTTCTTTTTCGTTATCTTCTGAATATTTTTCTGCAAAACACTAGTTCTACCACCAGTGGCGAATCGGGTTATAATTTTCACTCTTTTTCTTTAAAAAAAACTTTTTTTTCTCTCCTTCTTTCTGCTTCAAGTGAAAATTTCTTACTACTACGCAGTACGTAAGAAAAGTGTGCTTCATATATTTTGGGGAGCTAGCTTTTTTCCCCTCCTTCGCCTCCTGCAGCTCTTTTTTATTTTTATCAACCGTTTTTTCCTGTATTCTGTACCATTTCACAGATTACAGTGGAGTTTTATTGAATTACCCCTACAGTGTTGGTGTGTTATCAAATTGCAGATTGTAAATTGAAATTGTAATTATTTTTGTTGGAAAGTCCAGTACATTCCAAAATGGAAGGTGTGTTTACGAGAAAAGTAGTGACGAATATTGGCGAGACCAAGAAAGACAAAAATGTGTTGTGGGTTCGAGGAAAAGAAACGCTTTGCCACGTCACTAGGCATTCACTTGACAGATTGCGATTTGGAGGGAAACACACACACACACACACACGTCTTGAGTAGGAATATCTCTCTCCACAGTAGACGAATATGATGATCGTCATGTAATAATCTTGTTTGTGTTTTGCTGTTCTGCTGATGATGCTCATGTTGATCGACAGCAAAAAGGAAATACTCTTGTGTTGTGTGTCTAGTACCTAAATGGAAAGAGAAATTTTTGACAAGATGCTAGTTGAGTGGTGACCAGCAAGGATAAAACAGGTGCACACGAGGGTCGTCATACAGCAAATTATTTTCATACTGGACAGTTTGCGCGAATACTTGTCTTGTTTCTGCCCAGATTCTGGACAATATAATTTTTTTTTCAGCTGGATTAAAAAAAAATATGATTCATTATTTATTTTTATTTTTTGATTTGTGTAGGGTCATCGTGGTAGACAAAGTGGTGACTTGGCGTTTATCAACGAGAAAAACAGTTTTTATTGAAATAAAAAAACGGTGATTCTGCATAGGGGTGAGATTAGGACTTTGGCGTGTAAAAAATTAAATATTATCGTCAGTCTTTTTCTCTCTCCTATATCTGGCACCGAATTTCATCAGTTAACACTGGAGGTGACTCGGACGGAGACCAGCACACAGTCGACAATTTATTTACTCTGGGGCGATCCGAAACCGGAACGTCAGAAGCAGCCGTCGTGTAGCCCTTCTGGCAAACAAATTCAGCCGAACCAACTTAAAATCAGTTTAAATTGATCTCGCAAATGAAATTAAATGCGTTCAAAATTAAATGATGGTAACTTTGAAATAAAACAAAAAATTTAAATTTATTTCTCCAACAAAATTTTCTGATGCAATCTCTCGTGGTTGAGGAGAAGCCAATGTACCAAGTGCGCGCCTACCAAAACTGTCTTTTAACCTGTTCATTATCATCATAGAAAATTTAAGTAGCTCATTTACTCAATTATATCCTTACTTTAAAAGAAAAGTATGAAAAAAACATTTTTTTTCTTCTACATACTAAAATGGTGCTAGTCCTGGTACTATACTGCGATGCGATGCACTGCTCGTGGGGCAACCAGAAAAGCTGTACTTATTGCACACGAAAACTGCTTTACGTGTATACTACTCTTGCTATTCCCTACCATGAGATGGTGTTATTGAGGTTATTGCGTCGTAACAAAAAAAATTGTTATACAACAACTACAGCGCTACAATTTTTGTAAAAAGGTAATGCAGCAGCAGCAGCAGGAGAGGAAAACCTCATGCAATATGTATGGTAATCTGTGTAAGTTTTATACGGGATTTTTGATGGGTTTTTTTTTCAGAGATGAATTGTGAATTCCAGTTAGTTAGTTTTTTTCTGTTTGGAAACTATGGCTTGGAATAGTTAACGCTTTCGCAAAACTTCAACAAGTAAACGCTGTATCAATACTTCCTTTGATACTTTGAAACTTTGACTTGATAACATTGAAATTTATCATAGAAAAAAATGTTTGCCAATTGTTTTAGCCATTTGATTCGCAAAAATCTTTATATCTTGTCACCTAAACAATGCAAATTGCAATCTAATGGTCCCTACCATTTCTCACTTTTTCGTCCGTTACGTTTTTCCCTCTGGTTCATCATAAAAATTAGAGTGGATATATGAGTAATAAAAAAACCCCACCATCGATGAAACCAAAATTAGCAAAGAAACATTTTTGCATGAAACCGTCCAATCGTTTTCTTTACTTTTCTTGGAGCCAATGATGCATTACACAAGACCTACAATTCCACCTCGCGTTTTTGTTCCGTTGAACGTGAAAGCTAAGAGAAAAAAAACGCTATCAAGAGTTTGGAGGGAAAATAGTAGCTTGTTTCGAGGAGCCATTCGGAGAGCTGGGATTTTTTTTTGCACAGAAAAATGCTGGTCACCCATACACAAATTTATTGCNTATCAAGAGTTTGGAGGGAAAATAGTAGCTTGTTTCGAGGAGCCATTCGGAGAGCTGGGATTTTTTTTTGCACAGAAAAATGCTGGTCACCCATACACAAATTTATTGCGTGTGGATGAGATACCTACATCCCTGTATGGATAATGGCGATGACAGAAACAACAGCGAACAATAATGCATGCTTTTTTCATCATACACGACGGTTTATGAAGAATTGAACACCCATCCATGTATAAAGCTTCTTTTTTTGCAAAGGTAAGTGTGCAAAAAAAGCAGAATGAAGCTGAAGCTTTTTTTCTGTATTTTTTGGCCGTTGACGGACTTTGGATAGGATTTTCTCTGGACTGGAAGAGTTCACCAGAAACAAAAGTTGTGACTGGATTTCAAGAGGGAAAAAGGTTGTGTAATTAAATGGAAGTGTGCAAACCCGCCAAAAAAAGAAAAGTACTGCTGACTATGTGTGCAGATTTTTTTTTGGCTTGGTATGAAAAAAAACCACCACCAAGAGACAGAGATTGTCTGCATGAGTGGCAAACTTATGATGGCGGTTGTGGTTACAAGAGAAGAGAAACAAAAATGGTTGCACAAATGAAGAAAATGTTAAATAAACAGAGATTAAGTGATGTTCGTGCTTAATCAGGTTGACTCTGGGATGATGCTTTGGAAAAAAAGACATTCAAGTAGCTTGCGCAAGCCTTTTGCTTTTATTAATTAAGATCTCTAATTAAACATCACTTGGTCTCTAGACGAAAATGTTTTACTCATAATGCTATTGTGTATTTGAAGTCCCCTGAAAAAATAGTATATTATATACGTTCTTTGATTCAAGTGTTTCATACCTGGCGGGTTATCGATATACCAACGCCACATCGTAACGAAATGAGTAACAAAAAGGACCACCGTTTACGACAATCCACGAAAAAAAATCAACGCTAGTACGGCTCACATTAAAATAAATATCCGAAACAGATACAGAAGTTGACTAAGACAAGACAAAACTTCGAAATATGATGTGTAGGTATGCATATGCATTTTCCACGGATAAATTATAGCATAGCAGAGATAATTTATGAAAAATGAGTATACCAAATGGATCATAGAAAATGAAAAGGATTGCTTGTGTGACAACAATAAAAAGAAAATTTTTTAATGACACTTGCATAATATTTTTAAAGCTGTGTCATAAATAATCTTTCCGAAACAAGTAACTGTGTTAGCATTGCACGAAACAAGGAACGCAACGACGAGGCAGGTAATAAAGCATTTGAAAATAAGTAAGATATTGCTCGTTAACGAAAATTTTATATTATGGGCAAATGCAATAGTCAAATTATTTCTGGACAGGAAACTTATACAATTTTTATGACAAGTTTTTTTATGACTCGTTCCGTGTGTAACATAAAATAAAATAACTGCTTGTAAACAGCTGCCGTATGAAATTACTATTGTGTATGAAGAAGCGCATGTGAAGAACTCTACACGAATTGTTTGTCAGAATATATTTTCCTATAAATTAGTCTTCACCTTCGCATCGCTCGTTGAATCATGTCTTCTTTCTTCTGAACTTACACTCTTTCTCACGAGGAATGCGCTAAAATGAATTTGCTTTATGAAATGAATGTCTTTTGATTATACACATTGGGTCATTGTGAATCTGATGGTACTCATACAAGTCCCCACGGGGTAGAATAAACAAAGAACAAACTGATGCCTTTGACGTGAAATTGCACGGCTCAGTTGCTATGCTTCTTTGCCCTTAGCCCTCTGGGGAAAATCAGGAATTTAACCAGTACTATCATAGGATTTGAGTCATAGTATCCATGGCTGTATTCAGTTTGAAGCAAATTACGCTTCTTCCGTTTGCATATATCGTATCGTATCATCTTCAGTCAAATAATCTAGGAAAGCCAGAAAGGTTTCATATCCAACTATGTTGCTTCCTAAGGTACTTACTTTTAGACTTATCATTTCTATTTTCGGGGAATACACTGAAGTTCGAAAAGTGCTCACCTTGCCCTAGCAGTTATTGCTGTGAGTCAAACGTGAAAAGCATCGGAAGCGAACGAAAAATTATCAAATAAAAAATGTAATTGTCGTACAGTTTTTTGGTTGCATGTAAAAGACACTCGAACACTCTTGTCAAGAAAATAAATTCCCATGTGAGTCAAAGCAAACTTATGAAACATCGGTCTTCAAATTATTAATCTTCTTCTTCTTCACTCCTTTGATGTATCCATTAATATGGTATAGATAATCGTAACTCTTTTATTAGAAACTAGTTATAACCAGTCCTTTGTAAAATTATAAAATTAGTTTACGAATCTGCCTAGCAAAAAGGAAAATCAGTGGGTCGACCACTACTGCTTTCATAAAAACAAATTTCATACTACCTTGCACATAGATTTTTTTTCTGTTGTTTTGTTTGCAGCTCTTACTATGTTCCTTTTGATGGTTCACATCCTTCTCAATTCGTTGCAACTATCTGACAAGGGTTGTTCGAACAACAACCACGTGATGACAAATTGGAACAAAACAGTTACTCACGAACTTTTACAAACTGTTTAGCAAAATCGGTCGCAAATTTCAAGAACTTGCTTCATAAAAGTTCTTGCAAGTCTGCCATTTCAATTTCCAGGTTTTTAAAACGAAAAATCTATCAAAAACAAATACAGCGGCCCCAAACTAACGAACATTTTTAAGTGCGTGTCTAACTGCTTTTAATGAGTGAGGATGCCATGAACAGTCCTTCCGTTGCTGGCTGCATCCGTTATTCAAAAGCATAAAAAAACTGGGCGGAACACCTACCGTATATACCTCTCTCTCTCTCTCTCTCTCTCTCTCTCTTTACACAAAAAAACTGCACGACTGCATAACAATGAAAATATTTTGTGAAACAAGCAGTTAGAAATATTAAGTAGATTACAATTGATATGGGTAGTATGTTACATGCACGCATATATATTTTATGGTGGTGGTGGTGGCGGCGGTGGTGGATGTGGATTGAATGCAACAGTACGAAGGAGAAACAAGACAAACAACAACAAACAAAAACAACATCGTCATCGTTTTTTTCCTCCTTTGATAGCAGTGATGATGATGATAATGACTAAAAACTACGACGCAATATAATCAATCTTCGTAAAATAGTTCAGGTCAGCCCGCACACAACTCAGCAGAAAGAAGAAACTTTCGACTTTCTAAGTCTAATAATAAGTATCGGAAGGGAAGGAGAAGAAGAAAAAAAAGTTGTAAGATATGATTTCGTTGGGAGTTACAGGGGAAAAAAAAATCATATTACATTCAGAACAGTAAAAAAAACTTCAATTAATTGTTATCAACGCATATTCATTTGAAAAAGAAAAAAAAATTCATACGCATCAGCAATGTCAATACTGTTACACGCAAAAAACAATAACTCAATAAATTACGAATAAATTCTAACAATAACGGCACGTAGCATTTGTACATCTGTGTGAAAACACAATCCGCAGTCATTCATGATACCTATTTGCAGCTGCATAAAAATGACAAGTGTCAAATTAGAAATTCATATTAAGCGTCCATCCTTCTCCTGCGTCAAGTGTTGACGTCTCACAACTGTCAAGTGTTTTTAAAGATTGAGAATGTAATATAGATATAGTTTTTTAATTCTCTGAGAAGAACTGACACGACAAAAGTATAATCTTTTTGGAGACTGGCTAAGTTAAAAAGAAAGTTTTTAAAAAAATTTACTTTTTTTTGGTTGTCACCATTCCCCTCCCCCCAGAAAAAAAAGATCATGGCCTCATTTTTCTAAAAAAAAGTAGTGACAACGAGATTGTAAAAGTAAACAGGTAAGTAATTACAAGTAAAAATAAGGGGACGCTAACTGATATTAACTATTAAAACTTGCCTAACGAAGCAGGTTTTTTATTGTCACTGGGTAGTGATAACACTCGAAGGATATGAACAAGTGTGAGGATACTTTAAACATTTTAATTCTTCAGGGGAGATGACGTGCACACCCATGCGCGATTTTTTTTTCTCTCCCTTGAGGTTCATTACAACCCTGGCAAACACGCACATCTTTACTTTATTTTTTTCGTCCCGACTTGACAGAGAAAACGCAACAAACGTTTCAACCTCTAGCCACTCTCGTCAGAACCATCATCATCTAGGGAGTCAATGTTCTGCCCAATATGTTTATTCGCTGTACAGCTCATACTGTTTTATCCGCGTCTGTGGATATTACACAGGGTGGAACATATACATCTCACCAGTTCCCCATAAAACCTTGCATGAAAAGTAGCTGGGGTATCTATGGTAAGCTATTGACGCCAAACTCTGTACAAGCATTACATGTACTTGTACTTTGGAGAGCAAACAAAGTAACGAGCGAACAAAAAGTGATGACGACGTTGACGATGATGCATCAGTTGCAAAAAAATGAGTCTTTTTCTGTGTATAATGTCATAGTGTTGTGCAGTTGTAAAAAATTGCCACTATTTCTAATTGCCAGCTAGCCAAACAAAATATGTATGTATAAAAAAACACGTCCCTTTTGCTAAAGGAAACGAGGGGGCTTTTCAAAGCGAGCAAATGCATTTAAACCTAGCAACTAAGCGTGTGTGAATGTAATTCTTTTTTTTTTTTGCAGGAAAAACCTGTACTGGATTGATGCTTGAACGTTGAAAACCGTTGCTTATTCATCCAACCAATATTTATTTTAGGGTGCAGCTCAAGAAGAAGAAGAAGAAGAAAAAACTAAGTAGTAGTACCGTAACGAAAACCAGCCAATGACGACAAGGAAGCCATCAAGAAAAAAAAATGCTTTTCACTTGACTTGCCTTTCTATATAAACTTCCCATGTGCAAAAAAAACACGCGTATAAATAAATACATTAGTGCAGCTTTTACCAGGCATAAAGATTAATGCTGTTTTTTGAGCGTACAAACTCTACAAACTGTTGACATGAAAATAATTTATATAGCATTCAGTGGAATAAAGGTAATAAATATGATAAAAAAAATGCTGAATAGACTCTACGCATGGTATTAAAATTGCAGTAGAGCAAACTGCGTAGTAAGGAAACACCAACATAATATTCATCATACGTGCCCATATAGCGCAAATCTATATTAAAAACATTGTTGGGGCTGATGGGGACGGAAAACGTGAACCGTTTCGTCGAGTTTCTTTCTTTTGTATAATAAAAAACAAGCAAAAACAACAACAAAAAAAAAAGCTCTTCAACTACGCAGTTTGCACAGAAATTTGCAAAGGTGGCCAGTACAAACACAGAAAATTGTAAAATACATATGAATTTACATTATGCACATTAGAGTCACGGGAAAGCTGGCCTGGTCGTCTCTGGGCGTTGCAATACACAATACTTTTTTTTGCATGGGGTGAGAGAGGGGAAGCCAGAGTAAAAAGGAAATGCATTAAAATACGGGAGTCTTTATTTGCATTGCCTTTTCTAATTGGTTTTTCGACTATTCGTCACAACTCCTAATTTCGAGCTCGATCAGTGTTTTATCCCTGCTAACAATTACGGAATATGCCTAACTATATTACGTTCGAAAGTATATTTATGTTAGAATATAACTTTCAGCATGCATGCAAAATTGCAATGACGATGATGTGTACACTGTTCAAGGGGATATATATTTTAGTTGTTTCCTAGCCAGTTTTACCTCTCATCCTGCCAATGCATTTAGTGAGCATAAAACTTGTGGGGGGATTTGCAAAGATTCGCACGGTTTTCCCTGTTGTTTCTTTTACTCAACAGCCAGGGGTGGGAAGGGCATCACGCGGACAAAACCGTTGAAAACTTTCGAATGAGTGAATAGTTAGTATACATAAAATTTGTTACTTTCTCCCCTTCTGATAGTGTGCATTGGTTTGACAGAGTGAAATGCTGGATTTTATTGCCAACTCAGAATTGATTTATTATTGGGGGACATAATACGCAAAAAAAATTTTATGTCGCTATACGCGTATTAGGGCTCTATAACCGTTTTTCCCGGCACTGGTTCTTTGAGAGCACCCAAAAAGGCTGATGATTCATACAGGTTTGTTTTTTACTAGATGCCTCTAGACTTTGCAATGACGTTTTAGGAAAGCTCTTTTTTGTTTATTTATTTATAATGCGAGAAATCTAGAGGATAAAATAAAATATTGCATTTTTTTGTCGATTCAGAGTCCTGGAAAGATGTCTTTTCATGGTAATTAGCTCAGTCACCGTATGTTCGCGTTGGTCACCAACAACCATACCCATCTTTTCGTAATATGGACGGTGCTGCAATTGAATGCAAGCTACAATTATACGGATGCGCGTATCCAGAATTGGCGTTGCCTTTGAGAAAGATGAACACCATGCAATCAACGCAATTGATCACAGACGCCCATACTTTTAAAAAGCATTTGACTTCCAAGACTGACCGAATGTTCTCTAACATTAAGCGCGTTATTTTAATAAACGGCTTCGTCAAGAGATGCATTACTTGAGAATTAGAAGGATAACGCAGTGTTCTCAGCAAACTCTTAAAGCCTCCAATCCGTGCTTAGTACCAGCTGTAATCTTTTACAATGTCTGTCAGTCCGTTTTCCAAGCCATTTCAACCATGAAAAAGACGTAACCATTATCTTGCCATCGAAACCCGTGCATTAATTCCTTTATGATTTTTTTTTTGCTCGAAGTGAGAAAGAAAAGTACGTTTGCACCAGAATAATCAGCGACGCACCTGAAAATTCATAACAGGAGGATTTTATGTGTACAACCCTTCACATTTTACATATGAGATATTTTATTTTACAGTGCTAACATTATGCAAAATGAGATTATTCTTTCTTTTTACCAAGGGAAATGAAAGCAAGCTGCCGCTTGTTGGGCTAAAAGTATGGCGTCAATATACACCGGCTTTTAAGCGTGGCTTGGCTCCATGTTTCGTTGGTCATTGCCATTGGAAGAGTCTAAAAAAATTGTTCAACTTGAATATGTTTTCTATCCACAGAGATAAAACCTATCTTGCTCTCTCTAAAACCATCTCTCTCTCTCTCTCCCTTTCGTCTTTTTTTTTTTTTTTTTTGCAGAACCATCAATTCTTCAAAACGGTGGAAAAGGATTATTATTATGGCAGTGGTGGTAGTAGCGATGATGATAATGCTAAAGCATAAAATTATCCGTCGTTTTTTCTCTCTCCTCCTCACTTGTATAATACAAAATAAAAATTCGTCTTGAGTTATACAATGTTCGGGTTTCTCGCAGTGGCTGTGATGGTGCCATGATGATGTCATGTATGCATATGCACAGTACATGCAAAAAAAATATACGCCAGTGTTTCAAAAAATGCTTATTTTATGAAGAGATAGGAAAAACCAGCAAGTATTAATCACGCTTCACAAGAGTATAAGACACAACGTCTCGATTCCAGTAGATTTCCAAACCATGACTAAAAACCTTTACCATTCCAATTTTTTCTTTAAAGAGTCCAACCATGTTTTCCTGTATCTTAATTTCTATTAATCTTGCGAGATAAAATGTGGAGCATGTGCAGCATTCATTTTTAAAGTAAAGAAGAAAAAAAAATGGCACAGCACCGGGTGACCATTTGATTTTTTTATTTTCTATTTCTTCCAGTCCTGTAGGGAAGGACGGGTTTTTATTTTTGCATGCGATAAAAAATTATGCATGTTGGAAGGTTTTTTTTTCATCCTGCAACACCTGCCACAGAGATAAAATAGGATTGCCAAGTGAACACAGCTTACTTGGTTTAAATATTAAACTGAGGTTTCCATTTTTACAAGAGAGACGTTTTATATGAAAGTAAAAAAGTGTTGCCGGCTTCAGCTGTTTCATTATCTTGTTTCTGAGGGTCTTAAGACTTTTGAAACTGTTCCCCAAGTAGGAAAAATGTGTCTCAACACATCCTCAGGGTTTGCTTCAGTCTTATGTTCACGATGGCTTTCAAAGAAACAACAAAATCCCAGGTATTTTTTTTCTCCTGCAAAAAGAGAAAAAAACGCTTTACCGAGAAAAGCGCAATATGATACGCTTTTAACGAACACAAACACAACTATGTGTAGTCAAGAAAAAAATGCGAGGGATTCTCGTGTTTGTGAAACAGCGGGCCGTGATAACGCCGCAGACACACACGGGGCCAGTTGTAATATATAATTTTTTTTGCAAAGGTGAAAATTAAACAAGGAACTGGAAATAACTAAAACCTATGTGCTTTATAAAATATGCCTAAGATTGAATCATTGAAATTTTCTCTATTTTTTTTCATACACCCCAACAAAAAACTAAATATGCTTTTCATGTTGAGCCCAAGCGTTTTATTTCGTTCAATGTTCATTTCATTTTTAGCATGGCATTTATTTTGCAAAGAGACTCCGCCAAAAACATAAAAACGAGCTTTTTTTTTTTGTTTCCACACAACATTAACTTGGCATTACTCACTATATCCCTCGTCTTTTTTTGAACAGACCTGGTTATTTTTTTTTTTCTTCTGCGTACAGTTATGTTATATAACGTCAGGGGTATTGTATGCTATTTGTGTTTGCGGTGGCTTCGTTAAAGGCGTCAACCTACTGTAGTTTTGGACACGCAGAAGAAGACTAGGCATTTTTTTTATTTTATTTTGGCGGTGTCTGACTTGACTACATGACTGGTTTTTTTTCGTTTTGGAGGTAATACTTTGACTGTGTGCTATGAGAGTAGAGATGGTTGACTCATTCGTACTTTCATACTTGGAAAATTGGCAATAGCGTTTAATAAATTAAAAAGAATGTATGAAAAAAAGTAGTAGACACAAGTCTCTGTCAAAATGAGTTATTAGTTGGTGTTTAGAGACGCACAGGATGATGTGGTCGATGGATTAAATAAAAAACGTAGAGTATTTTGTATTTTCTACCGAGAAAATATTGAATAGGGTAAAAACATGGGGAGGGGGATGTGGTAAACAAAATGCCGTACAAAAATTAAACTTGGTGTCTTAGCATTTCGCGACTCCATCAGAACCAAAAGGAGAAAAAGCTACTTTTTCATAAAGCGGGTCTTTTTTTTTGCTCAAACTTGTTAATCGGTCATAAAAAATGTTTGTCAAAGGTTTACGTTAAATCCTTTAAACGTGTCACCCTCAAAAAGAAACTTGGGTAGTTCCAGGTTTTGAACTCTTTTAATTCTGTGAGGATGCAGTTCTGTGTCGGTATCCCTATTCTATACTATCATATTTATAACGCACAAAAAAAATTACGGATAGTTGTTCTTGGTATATAGTGTCTGCTTTTTCTTTACGAAACTCATAATATTATAGGCCTTTTTTTTCTCCGCATTGCTCAAATTCATGCACATCATCCAAAACCGTTTTCATCAGCATCTCAACCGCATCCAACAAAAAAAACTTTGTTTACTTCAACCAACCACTCTCCAACCAACAAAAAAAAATTCCTTTTTTTTACAGACAGGCATCCTTCAGTAGAAGAAACACATTCCTTCCACAAAGATATATATAAAAAAATGAGTTGTTCATTAAAAAAGCATTGTAAATACGTATATTTTCATGGAGTCCTGCCATGCCCAGGTTAAATTTCATGAGCTTATCATCGTATCATACAGACAAATGTACGTAACTTCCTCAAGTTTCTTTGCCTTTCTTACCTTCTCCTTTGGCCAAAAAAATTGATCATGTCATTTCCCCAAGGGATTCTTGCAAGGAAATTGAATTTTTTATTTTTATTTTTTTCCTTACAAAATACAACAGATATATATGTTTCCCTACGCAGAGTATATAGTTAAAAAACTACATACAAATAGTATTGGAATCCATACAGCCTTCCAGCTTCAAGTTTGCTAACCTCGCTGCGCGTCTCTTACAGATAAGAACAATTTAGGTCAGAGAGAGAAAACAATGAGCTATTATTATTTCCCCCAATAAAAAAAATGCTTCGCATCCCAGTAACATAACGATACGTAGGTATCTCTTTTCCCCGGTGTTATCACAAACAGACATCAATCTTGTTTTGACTGGTCAATTTTTTTTGGGTCAATTTGTAGTTGACTTTAATGTAAAGGCCAAATAAGTTTTACATATACAAATAATATTATTTTGTTTAAATATAGGTGCAACCAGACCATTGCGTGTGGAGTCCTGCCTGACGCGCGTACTTTTTTCTTAAACAAAAACGGTTTTTTTAATATAATAAAATGTATTTTTGGCAGTGAAGCCAAATATATTTTTTTAAAGAGTTGACAAGACAAGACTGCACTTTAAAAAGAATTGAGGAGATTGGCAAAGCTTAAAGGAGGTGGGAGGGTATTTTTATAAAGACGTAGACAATGTAAAAATGTACTCTTGTCAGACAATCAGACTCAAGAGAAGATGCGCGCCGTCCCAAAGACAAAAAAGGAAATGTGCAGAAAAAAAAGGCCAGGGGAAAAAATATACTCAACTGTGAACTGAGCAGATTGTTCGTTTCGTAAATTTTTTTATTTTGGAAAAAATATAAAGAAACTGCACAGCAATCGAGACAAGAATGTTAAAAATGGAAATCAATCAAGAATGCTTGTCTGATGTCTTCCAAGAAAGTAATTAAAAATATGTCTTACATCCATGTCCATGTTAAAGATGTTTCCTCTTCTTTTTTTTTCTATTACGGAATCCATTTAGGTTATTCAACTGGCAGAGACGTTTTGGCTACTGGGCTGCATCCTCAAAAAAAAAGGCTGATGACCTTATGCAACTTTATAATAAAAAAAAGGATGCAACAAATTTGTGTGTTTTTTTTAAACACTCTCTTTCCAAACATCTCTTTCGTGAGTGTAACTTGTGTAGACTTTTTATTATTATTATTATTATTATTCGTATTTGCATCTAGATTTACACAGTTGTATTTTTTTTAAATATTTCGGGTGGTTTATCTGAATACTTATGTTATGCTGTGCTTACACGAAGAAAATTGTCAACGTTATGGACAACAACAACAAAACTTTCTTAGTTTTTTAAAAATCCCAATGAAAATCCGTACTCAGTTTTCCTTAAAAAAGTTTTCCCCCAGATTTACAAACACAAATTTCTTCTTCAGACTTCCTCCACTTTCTACACATTGTTCTCTTTTAATCACTTTTCCCTAAAAAAGACGATTTATACTAGTCTATGCGGTCGTGTCAAAAAAAGAAAAAAACAAATCGGTTTTCCCTAAAAATAGCCGAGAGGTTACATCTTGGTTTTGTATTTATTATTTTTTTTTTGAAGAAAAAACACACTTTATACAATTTTATATTACATGTTATCAATTTACAAGAGCATTTTGCTTTGAAACAGCTTGCGATTGGGATTTGAGTTAGACTATTTAGAAACCAGACACGATTTGTAATCAAACTTTGTTCTATCAAAACAGAACGCGCGAGTGTACCAGAACAGAAAACTACTTCCTTCCTTGTTATCCCTGTAACAAGTTTAGACCACCGTCAGACATGTCTTTTATAATAATAAGAAGGTGACAAAAACGGTTTTTACATGATGAAAATTAAAAATACAGTAACAATACTATAACTGGAGAGTAGTACAGACCTGAAAAAAGGAAAACATTGGTAACCTTTGCATATTTATAAAAGAAAAAACAATTGGTAGCCTATGCGTTGTAGTTTCATATAATATTTGGTATATTATGCACTGAATTATGTCACAGTCACAATGAAAAGAGCCTTTCATAAAAATTACAAATTGGTATGTAGCAGCTATCAAAATAGCCAGAAAACAAAAATAGTTATGAGTGGGGATGTATTTATCAAGTAATTACTCCTGATTTCGTTACGTTAAAAATGTAGCACTTGAGCGGGATAATAGGCTCGGGTACTTAAATAATAAAAATAAAACTTCTGTTTAGCTTTGAAATAGTTTAGACCATTGATAGTTCTGTGATGTGATCCACTGGCTCGTTCCGCTCATGCCTCTCCCACATCTTCGTGTATAGCCTTTCCAAATCGGCGGCGTAGTTGACAGCGTCGAACAAGGTGGTCTCCATCCGGCCCTTCCATACTTTAGCGCGGATGGCTTTGAGACTGGAAAGAAATGGACAAGGATTTTAAGTTTGGGCAGGGTTCTAACGGCGGTTAAAATAAAATATATTCGAGCACTTACTATTCCTTGTCAGTTCCTAGTCTAATAGCAATGTCTTCGTAGTCTTTTCTGGTGGGTGCGATAAGTTCGGTAACTCCTAGGCAGGTGAGTTGGGAAGCTGCCACGCGAGATGCAAGCGTTTCGCAGGGGTATGTAACCACTGGCGTTCCAGCAAACAGGACGTCCATGGATGTGGTGTGTCCATTGCATAATGGTGTATCGAGGCAGACATCAGCAAGCTGGCCCCGGCGAACGTGCTCCTCTTTGGCAGCCACGTTGCTGAAAATAATCCGGCCTGGGCCAAGGCCCATTGAGGCAGCAGTGGCTAAAATATTCGTCTCGCCGACAGCCGGGAACCGAAGCAGCCATAAAACGCCATTGGGCACACGCTTGAGAATCTAATGATAGAAATGACGAGGGTTAGATTGAATAACGACAGTCGTATACAAACTTTTAAAAAGATGACTTACATTAACCCACATAACTAAAGTGGGAGGGTCGATTTTGTACAACTGATTAAAATTACAGTAGACTACAGCGTCGTCAGGAAGGCCGTACTGTTGTCTTGTCGTAATGAGAATGCTCTGTGGAACTTCTTCACCCGTCGCGGCTTTGTTATTTGTTTGGGGAGCGGCCAATCCGTTCTGCACGATGAGACCATTGACTGTCGTCTGCACTTGGCCAGATCGTATCATTGTCTCAATTTGCGTTGTATTGGGCAGTTCCGCAACTTTGAGGGAGACAGAAACAGGTGCACTGACGACCTGATCAGGTCCTCCGGTGACCTGAAGAATCTCTCGGATCTCTTTCACGTCTGCGTGCTTAAGCACAGGGGTCAAGTCAGGGGCATTGATCACTGCCACATTGTCCGGTACGTTTTTAGACGCCTTATCTGAGAGAACGACACGTTCAGTGAGGTGAGGAAACATTTGCTTATGGTCTCCGATGAAGTATGTCCACGGCATGTACGCAAACTTTTCACTGTAGTGATCCTCAAATTCCACCGGGGA
>VICI01000409.1:0-39680 GCA_019593645.1 Akabosia matsudoensis | reverse complement strand
AATGAGAATTTACAATTTGAACAAAGTCAGTCACAAGCATACAAGTAACCATTGCGTTACGAACACACTGTGATTCATCATTAAAAAGCTCTTTTCATTTTCATGTTGCAGTGCTTTATCATATGAATTTAGAAACGAACAATAAAAAGCAAGAATATCGCTTATGGATACATTCTGTTGGCGACCAATGGTCCCTCATGGGAACACGCCTTGCTCAAGTCTTGACTTGGCCTTTCTTCTTGCATTTAATTTCCCACCCTTGTTCTTCAGTCGAAATGAATTCTTAGTCACGATGTGGATTTTTCGCTCTTGTACCACTTGATCTTGATCAGAACGCTTCCCGTTGATTAATGTGCTTTACTCGAATTTGACCTGTCTCTCTCTCTCTTCGCAAACTTTACCCCCTCATCATGTTTTTCAACTCGGCGTACAAATTTTCTCCGTTTTAGTGCACGTCTTTCTTTGCATCATGCAAGACGTGGATACCAGTACGGAATTTTGAACCAAAATATAAACAAAGCTGCATAATATTCTAATAAAAAATTTAACAATGTACCAAAAAAACTGTTTCTATTCGCAATAATGATTGTAAATGTGTCTTGCATAGATTCAAAGGTTGTGTTACTATTAAGCTTCTAGGTCATCATCCTGCTTTACATTATAAATATCTTGTGTTGATCACGGTCGCAATCATCTTCATGATCCGCACGATACGGAAAATACTTATAATGATAGTATGGTGCGTTGTAGGCACTGGTCACATACCTGATGCCATGATGTCATCGACGCTGTCAGAACAACAAAACAACCCCTCAAACTCATGAAATATTCAGAACTCATATGATTCTAGCTGCGGTTTGTTTCGTTGAGTCTACAACCTGTCCTGTGACTGTATCGTATCCAGAGAGACAGAAACCGAGATGAGAGATGAGTTGCTATTGCTAATAAATAATATAAAAAAATTGGCGACATTCTCCGTCAGATTGTTGGCTGTGATAAACGTTTTATATGCTTTTTTGCAAACTATAAACTATTTACAGCGTAGTTAGCAACAGACAATTTCTCTTTGAGTACCCGATCATCTTATCTGCTGTAAAAATTCCTCAATTTATGTTCTCTCTTTCAAATCGCATACAATTAGGAGTAGTCGAGCTTCAAAGGTAGAGAGGGCTTAAACTGAAACCGCATTTCATCGATTCTACAACATCATAAAATGAAAACAGATATAGTGTACTATGCAAATGTAAAAGTAATGACTTCACACAGTCAACTGTTCGTTGTGTTAGTCGAAGGGCGATAAAACTCACGTCCATTGTAATTTCGAGCTGTAGTTTTAATACAAAAACTCATACACTTGACAACAATTTCTTGATACGAATATCGGAGTTGTAAATTAAGTGCAGAAGCCGTTCGAACAAACGAAACTGCCAATATAAACGCTTCTTCTGGTCTCCTCAAGCAAAATTATGCAGATAACCACTGCGACTATTTTTTCCATCAGCTCCAAACATTTGAGAGAAGGAAAACCAGACTCTCGTTCAAATTGCCTGGCAACTGCAAACTTCATGCAAGTTTTGTCTAGACTAACAATTATGACTGCAAGAAAATGAAATACAACGTCGGTTAAACATGGTGATCGGCGGATTGCACTATTTTCATGGTTGCATGGCATGAAAAGTGCAAAATTACAATGCATGCTTTGAAAATATTGAACTTGGACAAATTTCACTATCGAATACTGCACTTGTTATTTGTTGGGACTTATGGTGGGTTAATCAAATATCTAGATGCTTTGATACTTATTCACACTAAAAGAAATGCTACCTAATTACCCCCTGTCCAACAATAAATGTCGAGTTGCTAGCTGCAAGCATGGAAAAGCATATGCGCCTAACGTGAAAATTTTACAACTTGCCCTGCGACGTGCACATTTTTTTAATCCGATTTTGAGCGGCACACTGGCTATGTGAGTCCGTGAACCTCAAAATTGTTTGAGGTTATATGTACTGCGAATGATTGCTTGTATTTATAATGGAGTTTTGGTGCAGTTTTCACATGGTAGAATCCGCCTAGCACCGTTATGAATACCTGACTCATGCCACGGCGATTCTAACGACTATGCCATGTTTGGGTTCTTGTCGTTGTTGAAGGAAAGCGGACAAAAGACGGGTAAGCTTTGAAATCGTAAACTTGAATACCAAGAATGGACATTTTTTACTACTCTGTTGATACCACTCGATGACACGGGTCAAATTATTTTCTCGGGTTGGATTTTATTGTGAGGGACAACATATTTGATAAGTTTTGTGTATTTTATCTGATCTGTGGGCTGAAGAAATGAAACTGATCACTACTACAAGACTACTTACTAAATACAACATGTTTTCCTCTGGACCGTATGAGTCATTTTGCTGCTGATACATTAATAAATGAGCGTACTAAGTCAGCACATTTAATCGCTTTTGAAGTCCTCTACTAACGATGATTACATTTTCATACCCTGTGATTATCTTTACTCGTTAGTGTTAAAGCGTGAGTGTGTTTTCACAAGCTCCTGAATTTTTAAGCGGATTGTCTCACTTGGGTTGATAAGTGGATGAATGTTGAAGTGCAGACCGTTTGAATCCTTAGCAGTAATTTTGACAAATTCAGAGTAATTTAGGCACATTTATACACGACGTAAAAGATATATACGTATGACTGCCAAAGCATATTATATTTATGCGTAAGTAAATCTAAACAATCCGTTGAATTTCTTTTCGCAAATGAATTGTTTGGGTCTAGTAAAAAAATTCTGTTTTCCTTTTTTATGAAATAGGTTTTGTGGCGTACCATAATTTAAAATCCAAGGTGAGTTGAGTGTGTTGCATCTATTATTTGTTTGGTGGTCAAAAAGAGATGAGAATGCGTCGAGCTTCGTGACGTCACATCATGTAAATATCAAACTACTAAATTCTGCGAATTTTTCCCTTGACACTTGCCTCCTTATTGTTTAAAAACATTGGCAATGTCATATTTTGATTTTAGATTCTAAACCAATGTACAATAATTCGCAGCCAATAAAAAACAAGCAGATGCCTATAATTTTCATCATAAAAAAGGAAAAAGTAAACTGCTCATTCTAATGCAAGTACGTATGAGCTGAAACATGTATCATTACATTATGTGCGAATCTTTTTAAATGACAACATGGGTTTAATTGCATGAAAAAAAGCATGCAGTCTATTTTATATGCCAGAGATCTTCATTCGATGAATAGTTTAAGGCATCTTTGAATTGGGGAGACTTTTCAAACTGCATGGCGAATAAACCAACAAAGAAGTCCATATGATTAAACATAATTGAAGTGTAAGGAAACCACTTCACTGTTTCAAGTGTTAGAAATTAACTTCGATCCCTAATCTTTGCGAAGATAGTATGCAGCTGTGGGAACATGAGAGCTTAAAAGAATATTACATACACATTTGAAAAGTGCCGTAAAATATTAATAATAGAAAATGATGATAATGATGATAATGATGACTAACAGGGAAAAATAAACTGATTTTTTTTAAAGAAAAGGAGGTAAAAATGTATTCGACTACTTGAAAAGTACACTATTTCATTAGACGAAGCAAGTTTGGCCACTTTTGTGGCAGCAAGATTTACCTTTTTTTGCGAAAGTGGTCGTAGAAATTCCTAATAAAATTATGTTGATTTGCTTGATATATTGAGCGAATGAGTGTAAAAAATAATTTTGTCGATGTTAACCTGTCCCAAACTTATATCTTACAGCACCGTTGGTTGCGCCTATGCAAATATGAAAATATAGCACTTGAACAAAAACCATATACCGAGTGCAATCGGTTCAGAAAACCTTCGCTATTCTCTACTGATAGATAGGTGGTAGCAATAGCAATATGTTTTCGAAAATAAAAATACAGAAAGAAAATAGTAACCGACCGACTGCTATAAAAATGACATGAAAATATTGGCAATACATCGTTTTCAAAGTGGTTTTGAAACACAAAAATTCCTTAAAACTTGCTGAGAAGTTTCTTTTATGACCACCAATGTACATGTGAAAATAAATATGGATGCATTCTTTTTTAATAAGTAGTATGGACAATCCTTAGAGAAAATTAGTATTGACGTTGAGACAGTGAAAAGTGTACTTCAATGATTCGTGCTTTCTAGATCCGCTTCAAAAACTCTTCTATGCTAAAATTAAAATTTTACTCGGCCGTAGTCATGAGCATATCGTTGTCTACGATTATTCAACTTTACAAAGCTTACTTTTAGAAAATTGTCGCTCCCAAACAGCCAGCGTGCGGAAGATGTAGGTCTTCTTCAAGTTTGGTAAAAACCTTGCTAATTTGTAACTGTCACCGGTAGATAATTGTATTTTTCTCACATACACCGCAAGGCATTCGAAGCCGTACTATGTCTGTTAAATAAAAATCTGATGATGGAAACTATACAAGAACACCACATGCTGAAAATAGATCCATTTCTTGCATTTTGTAAAGCCAATTATCTAAACCACGACTTCTAATAAGGAATCAGGTATCGTTTACAAAAAAGAGAAGAATATATTATGATAACCCACAGAGCAAAGGATCGTACTCAGTAAGGCTTAACTTTTTTCTCATCATCCGCGCGTGAACGTTATGCATTTTTAAGTGAGTTTAAAAAAGTGTATCAGTACAGACTCATACAGAACGTAGAAGCAACATTAATGAAAAACATACTTACCTATTTTTATTGCCCATTGATTATATTATATTGTGTATTGTACAAATAAGTTGATTAATGCTCGTGGCTCAGACATATGTAACAAATTTAACGTTTTGAGTTGTTACATTCACATTCTCAATTTACTACTAATCAGTCCGAAATGCTAGGAAAATTTCGAAAGAATATCGAACCATCACTGTGCTCATATGCTCAGCAAGTAATGGCTTCGATGCGTTTGTCTGTATGTCCGTCCGGGCTCTGCACGCCACACACTTTGACCGATTTGGGTCAAACGTGGTCGCTATAGTTACAGGTCACTGGCAAGAACCCTATTTGATATTCAGTTTTTGTTCTTTCTTAGTATTTTTTTGCATTACGTTTCTGACTTGGTTTCTGCTCCATCAATGCTGCTTTGCAGCTTTTACCGTAAATCGTCTAAATATCGCCTGCCTATCGCCGGGGTCAAGAGGGAAATTTGAAATTTTGCCGGGTACCTATAACTGTAAGAAATGAGAGCCATACAACTGAGACGGGTCACGTTCGCGTTTAGCATAGAATATCCACGAAGAATAAATTGTGACTAAAATTGACGACAAGATTAAATTGTAGCTTTTTAGTGAATATTCCTACAGATTAAAACAAATAAAACCAAAATTTTAAATTTCGCCGGGTCTCCAAAGATCGCCAGGGGGCGATATTTAGAGGATTTACGGTACTTTACAAATGGATCAAAACTATCTGTCAAGCCAAAAATGTTTGAAAGGTTCGTTTTGAGAAAGCGTTACATATGAATTTAAAAAAGATTGGTTGAAACAAGAGGTATAGGTATTAGCTTTAAGAGCATCTTATGGATCAGTTGAAGGAAAGGTTTGACAACATGAAAAATGGAGCCAAAAATATGGTATAACCAAAGAAATTTGCAAAGGAGTGTGCCAGGAGGATATAAAAGGAGGAATGTAGGAGGGAGAGATTAAGGGAAAAAGGTAAAAGAGAAAATGGATAGTTGGATCCCATGTTGCGTAGCCGTATTATCTCAGACAGATATTAATGAGAACGGCACCCCATCATCACTATAGTCATTATAATTTCTTGCTATTCTTTGAAGGTTCCACCTTTTGTAGCAATCAGGCTCGCTATATATCAAAAACTATATCTACAAAAGTGCAAAATATTGTACATTCTGTACCAAAATGAAGCGTCCCATCTCGAAGATTGTTGGTATGGATTGTAAATAAATAGTAAAATTCGGATATCTTGCGGGATAAACGTCTCGAAAATTCTATTTAAGTGATGCTATTGTTCTGCTTCCACGTTCCCACGTGCATTTTCATGCGCGTGAACGTAGTGCGTTTTCGTTTGACATTATTTTAAAGAACAATCTCTCAGCATCAGGAGGATAGTGAATCGCGTGGCGACAGATTTCTGGCATCCATATTTTCTTAATCCGAGTGAAAATACTTGTGATGAAGCATGGATACCTATTACTAGATGTGAATTTCGTCTGAAGTTCGGCATTTACGAGTAATAAGACGTAGAAGGGGAATAAGGAAAGATTTCTAAAAGAAAATTTAAAAACATTATGAAACGTAAGAGCGATTGAAGTTGATACGCGTAAATCAGTGCAAAGCAGTGCTTTAAACTCTCATCGAAAGATAACGAATTAAAATTTTCTCGCAGATACCTATTTGGCCAAACTATTACGATTAGATGTTAAAAGTTAAATGTTGACAGGACTCAACGAGTGAAATAACTTTTATTCCAAAAATCAAACTTTTATTAAGATTATGATAAACAAAAGCGAAAAATACATACTCTCCGACAATAAATAATTGGCATGTACGGATTAGATCAAGTACTTTTTCTGTCAATCTGTTGGCTAGGAACTATAGTAGCGGAAGAATATCAAATATGACATCTGATTCTTGTAAAAAGTATATTTGCCACAACTACCAACGTGAGCAAGTTTTTCATAGCACAAGTTAAATTTTAAGGATGGGTTCGTGTAGCGTGTGATAGTACTGACCAGAATGAGCTGCGGCCCACGCAACTAAATCATTCTATGAAAACCCAACTGACATCTGTACACTTGAAATACGTGTACCGTCAGTTTAAAATGTTTCCACCGTGGATGCAAAGTAAAGTGAACTTCTTCGCCAATTGACACAATAGACAAACTTTATCATCCAAAAATACATATAGTCAAGGAGTGTGAAGAATCGGAGAAACGTTACAACCACCCGCACTTTCTAAAACACATGTTTAAAACCTACAGATTTTCAAGGATATCATTAAGGTTTCTAATTCACCCCGTGAAGTCATACACTATTATGGGCTACTTTTTGTGCAATAGCGCTATGGGTGTGAGTCGGAAATATGGTTATCTTTAACTTCCTGTGTGGGCCAAAGAAAATAGGCCGAGTATGCAACGAATTACCGTGTACTTCGTCATTTGGTACCGGACGAAAACAAACGTCACAGTAAGCAAAGCAGTTTATCTTTGAAGAAACTATATCAAGCTATATAGTTCCAATAACACGTATAATCAAGAGGTAAATCGAAACCTTCAAGGGAACCAAGGGAAAAAACCTTGAGCCAGCTCTCAATAAAGCTCAAGTCCACTTTTGAAGTCGGTTGCACATTTGAGGATAAATGCCAGGGAACGCCAATGATGAATGATAGCGAGCAGATTGTCTAATGTTTATGAATAGGTGTAAAGTAACTTCATAATCAAACCATCTAACTTCCAAATTATGCTGCCCCTTTCAAGTCTTGCGTCCGTCTATATTGAAGTGTTAGGGTTTGTAGTATTGTAAAGCAAAATGTAGCAAAGGGTTATACATACAGCCGTCATGCCGGCAACCATCTTCATCACTATCACTATGGCGAACACGATGCCCGACTTTTTCATTGTTAGTTTAGTTTTTTATTGTTATTGCTCAATTCAAGCCATACTGTGTGCACACTGTAGTTTATTGCATGACAGCAGTTTTGTGTATATGTTGCAGAAATCAAAACAACAACAGAGATGATTCCTTGCCGCTTGAAAGTAACATTACAAGAGCCCCACCTTTCCTATTTTCATCAATAAAATAAGTCATCTCAGTTGTAATATCAGCGTTATGCTTCTGTTTTTTAGTATTTATTTATCAGTGAACGGCCAAATGTAAAAGATCTGATACCGCAACGTCAGACCACAAAAAATCACCACCTACAGTGGCCTAATAGCATGAGGGTATTACGCTCATACCAAATACGTTGGCGTTAGCATTGCTGGTGCTCCACACTTCTACGTCAATTTTTTTTCTCTGGCTGGTGAGTGGATATTGCTGACAGATTGCAGAAAAAGAAAAAAATCTATTGCAGCAGTTTTCTCCTCCGCAGTATATAGCTCTAGTTGTTACAAACCTCTGTGACATCCACCTACTGAGTTTAAGCGAACTTCGACAGGAATTGATGAACGATCGTATACTTCTTGGAGAAATGTCCATGGTTAATTCTAGCACGTGTGGGTGGATAAGATAATTAGTTTCCGTAGTACAACAAATTGTCTCACAGAACCGCCATCACCACTCAAGGCTAGAGTGTGAGCTTGATACGATATGCTACCTGTCTAGTTTGTGCAGCTATTAATACTTAAGACGCCTCTATGTTAATACTGGAGTTGAGGAGCGGCTTAACAATTTGTAATTTGATGCACTAAAATAAACCTATCGTCGATTTGACACCTGCTGCACCTTACCTCACACAATAAACACAGAGAACACCTAACAAACCGGCAGAATTTATTTATATGTACACCTCTTGCATTTAATATTCAATTTCTATTTATGATATGCAGAATAATACTTGAGTGCGCGTCAATAAATAGCAACATTAATGGTGTAGACTGTTAAGATTGCTTAAAAAATCGTGTATGAATTATGTTTCTGTATCACTTCCCTGATTTGGTAGGTGATTGAACATAACAAAGCCGCGATACTGGTGTACCCCCTTAATTTTGCCGTCATCATGACTATCTTGTCCGATTATTAAGATCAGCCGATAATGTATCTTCAAACGATGAGATTCACTCATTCATGCTGTATATAGAATTCTGCGTGGTTTCATGCTCAGTAGTAAGCAAATGCGTGATTGGTGATTTTGAACTGATTTCATAAGGCGATAATGCCGATGGTGATCCATGCCACGTATCTTTTGCACTTATGTAGTGGTCTTCATTCAAAGCACTTCTATTCAAAAAGGGATCATTGTGTCCACAGTCATTGTGATGGAGATAAGTAAATGCCTATTCACAAAGGCGTGAAAGCGTGAGCATAGTGGGAAATGTTTTGTGAAAATGCAAGAGATGACAGGTATAATGAAATTATCCATTAGTTTACCTTTTTTAACTCTTAGGTCAATACAAGTAGATGGAGAGGATTGGGAAGGGCTGGTACAGCTCGCCCACAGCAGAGAGTTCCAGCTTCGTGAAAAACTAGAGGGCGATGAATCGTCCGAGTCTGAGGTTGACTGCTCCATCATCATTGAATTACTACCCTCATCTTCAGGTGACTCACAATTACGACGAGAACCGTCATCCGACTTGTTCACTGTGAGGTCCACAGGCTCCATTTGAATGGGCGGACACTCCGCCTGAAAATAAACATTTTTAAAACCCATTACATATATATATACAATGAAGCTTTTCAGCAATTAATTTAACTTGTTCCTAAATTTCTACCCACACTAGTTTTACACCTTCATAGATAACTTTGTCACAGTACCAAACAAAATAATTACTTCCAAGTTACTCGTTTTGTAAAAAGATTTGTGTAGTCTAGCTATCGAGAATTAGATATATCTGTGAGCCAATTGACAAGTGCGGTTAATGTAGTCGTACAAGCAGCATCGTACCCGCTGGTGTACATACGATCTTTCTCTAATGCAGCCAAGTTATCTTCTCCTTGCCGTAAGACATTATCGTGCACTTTTCACCGGTTTGAATAGATGCCATAGCTGAAAGATATATTCGTTTTTTGCAAAGCATATAAATAATGGGTTTTGGAAGCAAAGTAATTAGTAATTTTTTATTTAGAAGATAACAATAAAATTTCCATTAGGAACGTGATTTAGGGTTTCGTGAAATTAACGGACGTGATTAGAACCTGAGCATGCACTTTGCCCGAGATTTTACACAGGGACACAAAATGTTAATTGTCCTGTCAGAAAACAAATTACTTGATTAGTTTTTATATTGGGAAGCCACAATTCAACAGCGCCATGGCATAAAGTATGTTGTCATCTCTGGCAAACAGTACTACTGGCTCATGCAGTAGAGTAAATTAAAAGATCAAGATCAGTGTTGCAAATATTATCACAAGAACTATGGTGTACGGTTTATGGTTCTGTGTATATTCACATCCGTGGTGTAAGGTCTCTGACATCAAGTGCTTAAGGATAAATCAACAAGAGGTGTTTGAGAACGATCAACACATCGCTGCTTTTGAGTTAAAACATTGCCCAAGACATCATGTAAGATCTATTGCTGAATTCTGAATTCAAATGATCATTTTGTTTTGTTTGAACATTATACTTTGCCACTAAATATGACTTGATAATCCAAGTCATCTGATTTTCCATTTTCGCAATAACGCAATTTTACCTTAAATACTACAATTACGGTTATTTAAAGTATTACATGGACCTAGACAGAACAAGAGTTCGTCGTAACATGAGAAAGACTTTGCCCTTCATTGTCAGGATTTGTTCAATATACCAAGCAATTGCTCTTTTGAGTTGTGTTGCATTTCAATGAAATGACATTTGTTGCTTGTATTGTAGACAAGAAGTACTGAAAAACACTAATTTATGTGTCCAGTTTTTTTAACAACTTATAACGTAAAATATGTATGCTACCTGCTTGGAATTTAAGTTAGTTCATAATACAAATACAACATACAGTATGTATGGGCATATGCTCTGTAGTAAAACTTTTCTAGAACAGGTGCAGAAGGTACTTGAGACGAGGGAGTTTTATAGTGAACTGAATCTCAAAAAAAGAAACATTTCTCGAAGTGTAAACTCATTTTGTCCGTTTTGTTTGGATTTCAGCATTATTTTACCTGAAGGACAACAAAACGTCCATGTACAAATATTATACAGGTCATAAACTATGGCGTGCTCCCTTCACACTTGATTGTTGTTAACGAAAAAGAAATGTGCAAATTACGTTTGCATTGATTCCAATTCGAGCCTCTTCTTCTGTTGTCTCCTTCTCATAAATTTCTGTTTCCGCCGTGGATGTTTCATAACTAAAAGCAAGGCCTTAACATATCACGCAGCCACAACAGACATAGACATCCATCCGCCCACTAGTATGAGTCCGACTTACTTGTGACTATCAAGTATCTGAACAAACGCTTCTAGTAAATTACATAGTTCTGAAATGAATTTACGGGTGTTACTATGTGTTGAATCGTCACCTCTAGAAGCAGAAGAGAGACACAGCCGTACAATACTGATATGACACTAAATCAGCAAACTTGGAGGCAGCCGTATGTTTTGGTACAAAATAGGAACTTGATTTCGAAAACATTTGTTTTTGTTAATGTTGTCCCTACAGTTTTCTTTGCTGTATCAATGTCTAGTTTACAAACTGCGTCTTCATAACCAAAATGGAAATATGATGTAGAAATAGTGCACGAATACGACATGGTATCTCTTCCTCCTCAATTCATCACGATCATCATGTCCACAATGATGCTCATATTTTACCTGCTCCAGTGTATTATGATATGTGATAATATCGTATCAAATATTGTGTATGCATAATTTATTTTTTTACTCTTCGTCGCCATGAGAAAAGCTAGTGCGTGCTGTTCGTCCTTCGTAACTCGTTTTCTATTCTTGAAGAAAGGTAGATAAGTTTTTTTTCCTCTCGTTAATGGCGAAGGTGACGCCTTTCAAAAGAGAAAAATGTTAAAACTATTATTTAAGGTGCGTCTCAAGTGTGCTCTATGAAGCAAGAAACGACAAACCGAATCAAAATACCCATACCATCAACATAACCCAAAGGTTATGGTAGAGAGCACTTATCATTTACATAGCGTGTTTTAAAATGTATTTTATAACAATGCCCATGTAATACTATCTGAAGCTATTTTTTAGTGTTTCGACATGAAAACCTCGTACAAGGAATGATAGGCAGAGATGTTCTCTTAATAACATGGTGTTTTTGCACATACACGCACAAACATGCCCTTTCTATGTACTTAACTTAAATGGTAAAAAATCATTCACATATTCCTGATTCCCATATCTTAGGCACTTCACTACTCTGTGACTATTACATAGCAAATCTGGCAGTAGGCTCACAGCATTTGTGCGTCGGCGAAAGCGTACGCGATTTCTTTTTTGGATTACCAAGGGTATTACGAGTTGTAGCAAGGCAGTTCATGTAGCTTCGTAGTTTTGCTATTTTGTCGTCAGCACTCATGACAGGAGAACGGAAAGAAACCAGAAGAAAAAACTTTCAGGCTGTCAGAAGTAGACGGACGCTCGCTGATCAAGCACAGGGAAATTTATATCTTCAAAACTGCCTTAGTGATCCCTAGTTCCAAAACACTGTTTCGTAAAGGCAAAGATTTATCGAAAGTTAGCCGTCACGTTTGCTGCAGATTAACGATAAACCGAGCGGCTATGATTACTTACAATGCAGAGTATTTGCGATAATATTATGCACAGAAATAGAAAAATGAAATAGCAAAATTTTAATCCAAATCCAACATTATCACATCATCATTATCATGTTCAGGTTTTAGATAGTGCAGTTATAGATTTTGTAGTCAATTTCTGCTGTAATTTGAAAGTGAAAGTCAGCAAAGGTGGATGTTATGCTTCAATGTTGTAACACTATGGAAGTTAAGGGTTCCCAACATCAAACATTTAGTTACTTCTGAATGAGAAAAACATGGTTGAGCCTTGACTCACATTATACTGTTGAAATTGCGCCTTGAACTTCTCATTTGTACCCACAAATTTCTTTGTTCTCTTTTTTACACAAAATCATGAATTGGAAAATAAATCCAAAAACAATTAAAGGATTGTTGCGCGAATGAATTATTCCAAAATAAATCGTAGAATTTTAAGAACAGGGATAAATATGGACGATGCAACATGGCCCTTTAGCGCTAATGACGACTAGACTGGGTATAATCAAATTTTAAACCTTTACTTTTTTAGACAGGATTTAAATAGTTTGTGAATAATAAATCAGGGGAGGAGATAAATCGTTTTTAATTTGTAGGTGGTGATGTTTTTGACCTTTCTATACAGTCTGCACAGTTCATATTTAGTCTTCATGCTTTAAGTAACACTCCATTGTAAGAGAAAGTAGTGGATCGCCGGAGGTCCGATACTTATAGAAATAAACTTATAGTTTAGATAGAGACAAGCGCAAGTCAAAGCGCCGGAAAGTTAATTAGCTCTGCATTTCCAATGCCACTGGATACGCTAATTGGAAACTTTACTTACAAAAGTAATCGAAAATAACAACGCTGGACTTTATGTAGAATTAATATTTGATCTTTTAATTATGAATTCCATTTTTCACCACGAGGTATCAAAACTTTATTTTTGATTCTATTTCCCAATGCACATGAAGCACATTTTGGTTGAGGCAAAAATATTTTACCTTCTTCAGAAAAAAATGATCATAATGATGCAGGCCTAATATGAACGTGAATGAACCTACCCCACCCAATTTAAGGCTTGGCAGTTGTATCTACGCTTGGGTGAGTTGAGCTCACTGAGATCGAAGTAGACATTGTGAAAGAGAGATCCACACATAATATAATTTCCATTTTCTTCCTTTTGCTCCACAGCACTTCGCTATGATCATCATGACTCACAAAGTATTCTTTCTTCATTTTAATGAATCACATTAGAAAGAGAAGAGACTGGGACGACGAAAAGCACATTCAGTAATGATTTTCTTAAAAGTTTTGTATTCCTCTAAACATGCCACAAAACTAACTCACGGTTTCCTTACACAATTACCATTACCTCGAAAGATACATGTTTCGTAAGAAAATAACATCGTCTCTCCTCCTTCAGCAGGTCTTTGTATTGCCACCATCAGTATCACATCAATTACTAAAATTTTCGTACACGAAATTCAATTCGACTTCTTCCCTTTTTACGTCTAGTTTTATAATCGAGACATAAAAATGGTGTAATACCTAATCGCAAAAAAATATATATAACCAAGAGCGGAATATTTAACAAAATTTAATATAATACTATTATTATTATCGTTTAGCTTGGACCAATAAATGTACCTTTTTTCATTTTTTTATGAGAGGGACGATTGGCCACGAAAAGATATACTATGAAATGAAATATATTTTCATTATTTACTAGCAGCAAATAGGTAGCATCTCTTGCATGTAAACCCCGAAAACAGCTTAAGAAATCTTTAAATTTTGTCCAGTACTTTCTGCTTCCATGACTGACTTTCTACATGAGTGTCAACTCTTAAGTTTTCACCGCCATAAGCAGCACCGCCGAAACTCGCTTTTAAATCGCAATCATAGGCGGTCTGGCGCACACGGCTTGGTTGGATAGCTTTAAATTGTTTAGGGTCTTACATTAACGTTTCTACCTACTGTAGACTCATAGTGTGCTTGATGCAAGATACTGATTAGTGCAATGAATAACACAAGAAAGGTACGTAAATACAATGGAGATAACAACCAGTATCATGTTTAAGGACTAGTTTGAAAATGGTTTGCTTAATTTTCCAAACTGCTAGATTTTTGTAGCTGTTGCCATCTAAAATTTATCAGCACACTCAATCTAATCAATATTTGGTTGACTATGTGTAAGGATACTGGTACTCAATACATTTATAATAAGCAATAAAATAAACATGAGCTGAAATAAAAATTAATTGAATATTATGCCACACACATGCATACAAGCATCATTATTTCAGAGTATCGTACATGTGCTTTCGTGTTTGCAGGAAAACTACTGATGCTTAATCTAAGAAGCTCAACAAGGTAATTCGGTGCTACCAAAAAATGAAAGACGTTAGATGACCATGACGACGGAGCAGTACAATGACATACTTCACTTTATCACGGAAAGCTTAAAAACAATTCGTACCCAGTTTTAGTGTCTGCAGTTAGTTGATAAATATCATTTACGCTCAAGTGTGTGCATACAACATGACAGAGTGCCTTGTAAAAACAAAGAAAATTGTAGGAAACGCATTGTTCATTTGTTATCGTGCCCTTTTCAAATAGACACATGCAATACATTAGGAATGCTCCAAGATGAATGATAGGAGACACAAGGTGTTAGACTGGAATGCAACAGAACTCTGTCTCTGATGCCGCTTGATCCTGGATCAGTAGATACAGAAGCTACACCTTTCTACATCTTGGCTCCTTAAAAAAAATAGAGATACGGGTTTGCCGTCGATTGTTATAATGTAGCACCCTTTCCTGCGATATTCAGACATTAAAAACCGCGGACATAACTGCATGAGAACTTGCCGTCTTACCACCGGGCATGATGATCTCATAATGCATAATTCATTAGGACAAGGAGAAAAAAAAATCCAGTAACTTAAGATAAACAAAATATATATGCGGACGATAAAATGAATTCATTGGCAATAGTGTGTTAGCATGAATTGATCTTATTGATGCAACAAAAGTTTGCAACTGCATGGAGTATCAATCAACGATGAGTCAACAACATAAATTTCGAACGCTGTTGCTGAATCTTCTCTGGGGAAAGTATCTAACGATTTGTTATGCTGCACCTGACATCTTAAGAGAAGTGCAAAGATACACGAATAATTATCATGTTTTATTAAGCAACAACAGAAAATGGAGCTTGGAGACATTTCCGTTTAACAACAAGTGGCTTCTGGTCGATTACAATTTTTAGCATGTAAGGCGAAAAACTGAGAACGGAGCAAATATTATGCTTGTGACGATCACACATGCTTCGAAAGAAACGAATATTACTTCACTTTTCGAAAAGGTGAACACGTTGACTCTTGACCACTGAAGACGCTATCACATTGATACTTGATCGTAATGATAATGATGGCAATAATATGCTGTTGTTACAATCTTCCTGAATATCCTTTGAGTGTTTCTGCCTCAAGGAGTTGGTCTTGTTTAAGACTGATTCTCTTTGATAGAGAGGAGAGAATGTTGTAATAGAGTAGAGTGGCTCGTCATCATCTTTATAAGGAGTTATACCTCCATGTACATATGCATTCGTAGCCGCCTCATCATTAGTCTCTTCAGAAGAAGAAGCCCAAGATTTTTACATATTATTATGCATTCTGCAGCAGCTGATAAAGCTGATCTGGTTCAGCTATTTAATAATCATAATAATACGTTGACTTTTATGAGCACATTTTTTATACAAGCTCACCACACTCACTGCTCTCAGGTTGGTCTCTTCTTGTTTGGTCCCCTCTTAATTTTTTTTATTAGACATACATTAACTTTTTCTGCTGCAGTTATGTTTGTTTGTAAGAATACTCCCTTGTACGCGTCGTAACATGGTGCAAAAATATTAAATACGAACGTTTTAAGACGCGTTTCTATGAGATCATTGTTGTGTTTATTGGTGGCATGTAGCTGGGAGTTTATGTAGGTAGCAATTGTTTTCCTGTCATAACGTGGGCAAATATTTGGCAATAAAAATGTTTTGTCAGCCTAACCGAGATCGTTTCCTAGCTGGTAGATAGATAGTGGCGCATCACAGAACAGACGCATGTAGATACACATGCTAACTTGGACAATTACAAATTTTAACAACTTTTCGAGGAGAATGTGCCACAAAAACTTATATTTATATAATTACTGCAATGGTGCAGAAGTGATATGAGACAATGGAAATCATGACTTTATAGGTGTTTTTGAGGGGCACATTTCACGAGTATATATGCGTGCGTAACATTGCATTGCCATATTTTGTTTTATCCAGAGAATGTAGCTTAAGAAGATGATTGGCATGCCTTGATTGTATTTGCAACTTCGGCATAAAAAATGCAATCACCATATTAGATTCAAATCTACTTTATGACGATAAGGTCAGGAGTAGTGTAATAAAATTTACTATCTTTGCAATGTTTCGTTTAAATATTAATCATGGACAGAAATTTTTTTAGCGATCTTTCAGATGCTCGATACTAGTACAAAATCCAACAAAATGTATAACCCTAATTTGTCGGAAAACTCTTTGCATTCTGCAAAATATCAAATAGAAATGCAAATTATGTAAATTATCGGGTGTATAATATTAGATAACTATTCCTTTAATATATCTGTTACCCTTTATTAACAACCCACAGGATTACAGCCAAATTTGAAAATTACTTATTCATGCGTGAACAAAAATCGAATACTCTAATTTCAAGGTGTGCATCTTACCTCCTTGGAGCTCATATTAGGGCGCTCTACTCGGTCGGTAGGCATCGGGTCAAGATAACGTCCAAAAGGCATAAAATTCGCCACTTTGCCAAAATATTAACACAGTCCAAAAACACAGTAGCAACAATATTTCCTAATTTTTGGTTAGAAAAAAATTTCATGTTACACTGGAAGTGTCTGAAATCTTCAAAACGATAGTCGTGTAAGTATCAATTTCGGTATTTTAGCTAGATTGTCTGTGCACTTTGTACTTTGCATCACACACGGAAGCAGCACTGGTAGTTGTTAACTGTAAAGGGGTAGTTGGGAATCATTCCAAACTCAAAACATGTCATGTAAATCCAATTCCGTCTTCACTTTTCTCTGCAAAAAGAAAAAAAAAACAAATTCTTTAATGTACTATTAATACGATCTAAGAATGTTTCATTTTCCTATTATTAATTTGCGCTTATGCCGATGTTTCCATCATTATAGCAACAGGTAGTATAATGTCTAAGTAGCATGAAACATCAGATCCGCAAGGTATTTGTGACAAGAACGAGCATAAGTATCAGAAATATAAATCTAAAAGTTCACCAGCATTAAAGTACCCAGAAATGTCTTGCTTGCTATGAAATTGGTTTTAGCTTTAAGTATTTAGTTGATCAAAACAAAGTATTTCATAATACAGAAAGATTAGACAAGATATAAAATCAGAATTGCATTTGCAGCGTTAAAACAATACAAATACATGTCCGTGTATGGACCTTCAGTACATATAATCATTCCCTTTCTGAATGACTTCAGCATTAACTGATATATAACTAGTTTGAAAAGTAGGATTGCACAACGCAATACTAGAAATCGGTAAAGTACGAAACAGCACATGCCCAGCGTAGTCGTTTTTTTTTCATGACACCCATGATTGCATCGGCTGGTCGATGATTAAAAATTCTTCTTCTTTCGTTGCTAACCTCCTTCCCTTTTACAGCTCTACACCATACTTTAGCCATCACGCGGCGAAATCACTATTGAAACTCGTGTCAGCTAACAAAACCACTATAATTAATGACTGAGCAGAAATTACCACGGCATCATATGAACATATAGACGAAAAAAACATTTTCATGACCAAACTCATCGTCATCATCATATTTTCGTACTGTTGTTAGTATTTTAATCAGACTTTCTTTATACCTCCCATCTTGTTTGATATTTTTGGGGCGTCCCTTTCCATATTTTAGTAAGCGCTTTAATGGTAAGCTTTTTTCAGTCAGTATGTAAAGTAATATTAAAATTTGATTCTAGTAGAGTCTTGGCTAGCAATACTTTAACAGTGAGAAAATCTGTATTGCAATGATTCCTACTTCTAATTTGCTTTACTGTTCAAACTTATCTTTCTGGTAATACGCTTATTTGTTTACAAACCTATTTACTTATAATGAGCGATATTTTATTCAAATCACTCGGTTTATCTATTGGAAGAGAATGTTCGTGAAATTTTGCAAAAAATTATACGTGTGAGGCAAGAAAAGCACGATGGGTTCTCCCGTCTGGCCTGAGTTGGCCGTTACGAGAGCAACAAAGTAGCGTGAGTAGTCTTTTCTGTCAGGGTAATTTGTCTTTCTCTTACTTCACTACTGTCCTTCGACTTTATCAGGATTTACATCCCGTCAGTATGTGAATTTGACGGACAGCTTTTCAATTTTAATTTTTGAACTGCTTTCAAAGCATAAAAATTATTAAATCTATGATAATAAAGTGAATAGGTAAGTATGGCCACAATTGAACTTAGAACCCGTTAAATTAAAGAAGCTTGAAGTAACAAGTCGTGTTATTTTGCGCGAATCGTTCAGAAAACTGCCGATGCTTTTCCTAGTGGGAAAGAAGAAACCATGCAAAATTGTTTACTTGTCTTTCCCCTAACCCATAACGAATTCGGACTTACATAACCATTGCAAATGCACCTGAGGGTTAAACAGTTTAATTACATCGAATATTTATGGTCTCATTTTAAATTATTGTACGACAATCAATTCTTTAACCTTTCGGATAAATTGATTTTACTCTTTGAGCCAGAATTTTAGTACGTGCGTTTTAACTGGTATTAATAAATAATATATTAGAAGTTTTCGAAACTCATGCCAGCGATGAACAGCAGATGTTATAGGCGAAAATCATGCTTGTATTCTTGATCCGCTATTTATTGCGTTTCTTACAAGCTAGGTTGCAAAATTTGTGAAGACAAAGTATTTTCGGAAATTAGAGGCAATAGTTGGAAAATTTTTTAGTAACCGTGACTAATAATCTCATTCAATGCCATGCCAGCCCAATCCAAGTAAGATATTGTTGCACATAATAATTGGAAGCTCGGCATAGTATGGAACGAAATTATTGACGAATAGGTAGCCTAACAACCACCACCAAAATAATATTCATCAATGTAATAATTATGACTAGAATTTAAATTGTTATTATTACTAATGTCCCTTCAGGCAAAAGTATTTGAAATATTAAAATTCTACTCGAAAGAAACTACATAAGTAAAATATCGTTTATAGCTCATAGCAACTTAAATATGCACATTGGCATATAGCTCATCATACTAATTATCATATTATGATACCGCGGCAAAGGGTCATCTTGCAGTTGCAGCGGCTTTGATCGTCAATCGTCGTGATTTTGTTTGTGGATTATCGTATAAGCAGCCAAGCAACCAGTTAACGTTAAAAACGATATTTTTGTCCACTGCTCGTTCTCTTTACAACTGATTGATGACTTTTTAAAATCATCACTTCTCAACCTCTCAAGAAAGCGACAACTTGTTTTGTTTCTCATAGTCCACATCATGGTGCTGTTTATCACCTCTTCGTGACTTTTTATCAGTACCAATATCAGCCGACCTAGTCGTGCTTGTTGAACTGGGTAAGACGTCTGATTTTTTTGATGAAAATGGATAAGAATTTTAACGAACAACGACGATAATGTAACTAGATCATTTTTGAGGCAAAGAGAGAGAGAGAGTGTGTGTGTATGTGAACAACTAACGAACTGGAATACGTTGAAACGCAATTTATATGTCTGCACAAGTAACATAAACTTTAGTGATTATGATTTAGGAAAAGTATCGTTATTAGGGCTAGAGTTTCTTATTGATTTGCTGTTATTGTTATAATCAGAAATAACAAATTATTTTGCTGACCGGACTACAGCCCCTTACTGTAAAGGAAGATGCTCACTCGTCAATTGCCATCTATCTCTGTCTGGTTTCATGATCAAAGCAAATGTCTTTTCTCGCCCCTTTCTAATTACATTGCTTGTTTACCTTCAAACATTCTTTACTCGTTAATAGATTTAATCTCTTCATTCATTTCGCCAGTTTAATTAATCATGCGGACGGATTCAGAAATGTACACGAGGATGTTGTCCAACAATAGGCAATATAATGCATTCGTCACGGGTTGAGTTGCCTTGTTTGTTGATGTTGACAGTGTTGTTGTTTGTTACAAATTACTTGTTTTTTTAGTATTTTATAAACACAAAAATAGAATGGTCAGAGCGACAAAAAAAGTTGTTATTAGACAACATTGAGAGCAACCTCATTCTTCAGCTAAAATCGTAATATTATCAAAAATGAATGTAGAATAAAAGATGAATTTTGGGAATATAGATGAAAAACCAGAATTCATAATAGGTCGTAAATGGTTATTTCTACAAAGGTACTTCTTAATCTAAACTTTAAGTTACATAAACTAGTGAGTTTATAAGTCTAGTATTTTTAATCTCTGCCCTGTATGGGTGGCATTCCAAAAATATGTAAGTGTATAACAATCAGAGTCACCGTGTCATACAGTTGGCAGTACAACTATACCTGCTGCAAATGAATATGAATACACAAAAAATAATATCCAAAGACGAAGTAGAATACACTCATTTGGTGAAAGAAAGTGTACCTAAGCATATCTAAGGTGACTTTGTGCGCGACCAGTCCGTGCACGTTTAAGGAATGAATTAATTCCAATGCGATTGGATTTCGTGCCAACGAACATCTTTCATCATCATTATCGCCAAGATCAACATGTAGCGCATCTTCCTCTTTACCATCATGTCACAAGTGTCATAAATAAAAGGATAAGAGTATGAAGAGAAGGAGGGAGTTGGAATGGGGATAACATGATGAATGACATAAAGGAGTTGTTCAGCATGAATGCAACAAATAGCATCCTAAACGATGCAAAAAAGGATCCAAGGGTTGTATTTTTAAATAGTATTTACACAAACATCTTGCAAATAAATTCACTCAGCTCTCCAATGCTTGATTGTGAACCTTTTATTGAATCAGCTAGGACTAACTCGAGGGTGAGTGCCACCTCACTATTACTACCGTAACATAAAATTTGTCTTCTAGTTGCGCTAAAATTTATTTACTTCATTAGATTCACACCTTCCAATCTACAATAATTCATAACCCTTACAGGCAACAAAGTTGGCCAAAACAGTCTATTAATGAGTTACCGTGATAGCCTATTTTTTTTAGAAAAGTGATGGACGCGATTTAAATAATGAGAAGAAACTGACTGTAAACTACAAATTTTGCTCAGCAAGAGGGGAAACCAAACTATACTTACCGATTACCTGGTTATTTGGCACGCAAATTATTTACAACAACACGGAAGCTGACAGTGGTTCTTCTAAGAGCTTGATTAATTGATATACACCGCCTCCAGCGTATTGTGCAAAAGTGTGCCATTACCTAACGTTACGATTTGATACAAAATGCCTGAGTACTGCGATTGACAAAAATGAAAACAACGTTACCATTGCGAAAAAACTGATAAAATCATCGTGTACAGCATCAAAGTTGTCAGAAGTATTGCCATCAATCTATTTAATCACTGACGACAACAATCCATGATTTTCGACACACAAAATTAATGTGCACACACACGACACTTCGACATAAACAAACGTTGAGCAGCTAAAAGAGCCTTGAATATATACTATAGTCAATACAACATTTAACATGTTAGTTATGATCTCTAGCCGGCGAACTTATAGTTTCTTGGTTCGCATTTTCTTAAAAATTGTTGTCTTCTCAATTTTAGTACCATATTTGCTGAGATTGATACAGATTCTGGACAAACTGGCTGTCACACCCTAGAAACGTTAATTTTGTACACGTACGGATTTGTGGATGCGATATCACCTTTTCAGCTTCAATTGACTTAACTTCGTTCCTCTTGTCCACACATATAAAAGCATTTAAATAATTTTTCGTTTTAAAAACATGACTATATCGCGCAATAAAGAGTCGTAACTACCGTAAAACCATTCTTATAGAATGAAAACAACTTTCCTAGAAAGAAGTCGGTGAATTTACAATGAATTCAATGCCTGTTAAAAGTTTATTCAAATGAACGTCAACATCGCATATTTATACAACATATTATGTAACTAAATACAATGAAAGGTTCTTAAATTTTACCTCTACATACTAACATGGTCTCCAAATTAGAGAGAATTGAATTAAAACAATTGTCTCCTTACACAATACTGCCACCATAAGCGTCTTTAGTTTACTAAGTTCAATCTCAATTATATTTACTGGCGTATAATATTTTTGCAACGTGTCTCGTCAACAAAGTAATCCTAGGCATAGACGATTGTCCATCGCTTTTTATCGCAACATCATAGTTCGTCACTGTATTCAACAAACTATCCAGTGTTCTCAGAATGACAAACTAGAGGCGAATAGAGATGCAAAATTAAGAGTTTTTCGTCATGATCTCCATCCTTTTGCCCGCGCGCCATTGTTGCCTTTTTTGTAAATTTCTTAATGTGTAAGAAAAATAGCTTCTTATCTTTTATTAGAGCACACTGACTGGTGTTACGCATCATGTGCGATCGTGATCAAATAGCTGACAATAGCCCAGCATGCTTCAAATCTAATCGTAGCAACTCGTAAATAATGGGAACCACCTCTTTTTTGGACCGCACATAACAATTTAATAGAGCCTGCAGTGAAGACGAATTCGTTGGTGGTGTTGTAGAAGCCAAATTATATCTTGGTATCAGATTATCTTCAAAACAGCGAAGCCTACCGATCTCATATAACATGCACACAAAATGAAAAGCAAATATCGACACAGTGTATGGCATGGCCATTTAACGGCTATGAAGCTGTCGAATTCAAGGTGTGTGTGTGTACTAACATACAAATGATTATTTTTTCTAGATGCCTCTTGTGTTACGGCAACTTTCTTAGTCTACCTAATTTTCAGGACTTTTTTTGTTGCTGCTGCTGTGAATGTAAAAATAGGAAAAATCATGCTAGTAACGTTTAGCAAATACGTATTTCTGTGACGTGGCGGTAGGTCTATATAAAAGACATCTTCATATGGAGCTAATGATGATTAAGATAATACAGCAAATTTTAGCACTTTCCTGAGGGTGATTACAAGATACGTTTGAAAGCTTGAGGAACTGGCTCTATTTTTTGGGGACCATTCATATACACAGTGGGCTGAATACGTTTTCGTTATCTATTACAAATTCATTGGTTACACACTGGATTGTTTACTGTAAAACATTTTTTGTATGCACAGTGCACACCGTAGTACTAGAACAGTGGGAGGCAGTGAGTAGGAAGGATTCATTCTCTGATTCTGGTTCTAGTTTGAAATCTTATGTTGATTTTAAATCCAACAGTCAAAACCGCTGCATTAAACGCACTGCATTTGTACTGATTCTGTACATTCGGGTAAAGAGTTTGGGGGTTAATTCAAAGCCCTTACTATCGTGGCGGGTACCCGATGACTTTTTTAGGTTATCGACCAAATATCAACAGTGTAAGAACTGCACTGCTACACAAGCACTGGATAAATTGAAATGATTAAGGGTTTTTAATGTAAGATATACTGCAAATGGTCGTCTTATTCAGATGCGATGTTACTGTTTGTGGAGTGGATTAGTATAAATGCATTATGGAACCTATGTGGTACTTTTTTGGAATCTTAATACGATTAAAATCCATTCTCGGCCCTGGCGGTAATTGTTTCAACATATACTTTTTACACCCCCTCCCCCAACACATCACGCCCAATAAGTGCTCCTTTTACCGAAAGCGTATGGTAAAATGAGAATATTTCATTTTTTTATTCCTTTAAGTCGGCGAGCTACAAGAGTTCACTCAGATCAAACCGAAAGGGTATATATTTTTTATAATCTTTGGAATTGCATCGGTTATGTTTTAGTCATTAAACCACAAGAAATCCTAACACCATTTTATCGCTGGGCAGATGTGTCTAAACGATTATCATCATTTATAACATTACCCTCAGTAGAGAAATATTCGATTTTTTATGCCTATGTCTTTGCGTTTTCTGAAGCGTTGACGTTGTCTCAATCAACATTCGTACCTCAGTCTTGCCAATGAGTTTTTGACTGGTTTTCACTCCTAAATCTCAGAATAATAAGCTGTGAGTTGCCATAGAACATTTATTTATTGGATTTTTGCAAGATGATACGTACGATGAATCAATAAACTTACTGACATCCTCAAAATCCACTTGGCATGCTTTATTACAGGTAATGCCTCGTTGGTTTCACAACAAAACATCCCTAATTCCATCTTTCTTGTCCTTAGAATATTTGCGTACATCAAATGCTAAAGCATTTATCCTCAAAATCATAATTGTAGACTAAGCGAATGTACCGTCCAATAAAATGGCTGTCATGATGCAATTGATCGAAACGCGACTACGTCCCCGATGCCTACAGCTTGAAAGTTGTTGGAATCTGTTCAACATTTACAGTTAACATTTTTCCTAACAACAGCAAGTTGAACTGGTAAGGTTAAAAACTACGGAATTCGGTTTCATATTATACGAACGGTCCTTTCACTTTCTCTGTGATATCAGCTTTTACGGTTCGACAATACGTTTGACTTTATTTTATAGCATTGGACACAAAATCACCATGGAAAATCAACTGATACATATGTCAAATTATAGAGTAGGGACACGAACTTTGAAAGCATTTTCTGCTAAAAACGTTAATCAGTTCATTTGATCTAGTATACTTTCATATTTTGCACATATCTAATTATAATGGAATTGAGCAAAATAATTATTTAATATGAACTCTTGCTGCCAACAAACCTTCTTAAATTGGTGCACCACCGCGCTTTCGTATTGAGCTTTCTTGCATTGAAGAATGTGCAAAATACGCAGTTATTCCAAACTTTCTGCTCCTCGTGAGCTAATATTGCATCCAAAAAATGGGAGAAAGGAGACGATTTATTTGGCGAGGTTAATAATATGCAAAAATTCGAACAGACGAAAACAAAGTAACCGATTTGAAGCCACCGAATTAATGAAGCGTTCTATTGTATTTCTGTATACGCTCAACGATACCAGTTTACTGTCGCTACTGACAACCGAGCGGAAAAGTAACTTGTCATATGCGGCAACTAATGACATGTAAGAAGGGACAATTCTTAATATAGGTAAGACGCTTATTTTGTGCGGTTTGTTGAGAGCAAGCTGTTAGTTTTTTGGCGACGACAGTCTTTCATACATTGAAAGACGTGCAGATTGTTAGATGCAATTGGTGAAAAGACTTGTCTACCTGAAGTAAATATGCGGTCGCAAAATATTGCTGAAAAGAACTCCGCTTTTCATCAAACATACGTGTGCATATTCTCCAATCAAATGCGCCTACTGATCATACTTGTTCAATAAAATGATGAGAAATTGCATATGGTCGATGAAAGAAAATCCGAACAGCGAGAACGAACAATAACTGAGTCTTAATGAGATCGTAGCAAAATTAACGGTGAATAGTGGTGTGTAGTATATTGGCTTTCTGTCGAAAAAGGAATGGTGTCCACTGCGAGTACATTAATATTTTTCACCACTGGACTGAATTCGAAAAATAGTCCGTGTAGTCTGCATATTACATTTTTATTTTTAAGCTAAAGAAGTACGAGATTATTACTGAATACAATTTTTTTATGCAATTCATGAGCTCCAAATTAGGTTGAAATTGGAAAGGGAGATACGCGAAAAAAATACAATCACTTTTTGTAGTAATGATTCGCTTTGTCGTTACCTCAACAGATATTATAAAATGTGTTACAAATTACACGATTTATTTTGCGTCATCGAGCAAAGCCGCGGGCGTCACAATATATTCGGAAACCCGAAAAAACATGCGCAGACAAGCATATGATTACTGACGGATGTCATTAAAAATAACATTTAACAGGATTTTTCACATAGATAGGTTGAATCTGAGCGAGCGAACGCTGGCTAACACAAGTAGTTTTCAATAATCTATTGAAATGCTTCACTGACCAGCAACGGAATTGCAAGTGGAAAGTTTTTCCCGTCACATCGTTTTGACAAGTTTTTTGAACCGTATGGAAAATTTGGTTATCATTGTGGATCCATTGTGATAAACGACGCTATTTTTTATGCACATAAGAGTAGTAACATTTATAACGAATTATTATGAAAGCCAGTAAAGTTGAATCGGACAACTTTCAGGGGGACAAGATTTTAAAAAAAGAAACAAAATACCGAAGGCGAGCTCGTACAATTACATATAACAAGGCAAGTAGGTGAGTTAACTTTCTAATACAAAAATGATGTCTTTCCAGTAATACATGCAAATTTATTTTACCAAATTACCTTCCTTTTATAAACCTTCTTTCTACCAAATTTCTTAAAGTAATACCGTGAATTTAGGAATCCGTAGGGAACCAAAACTATTTGGTGATTTTGATTAAGACAAGTAAAAGTGCTACTTGTGATAGTATACATATTCTGTTTAGCTATCTATTTGCCATTTGTATTTTTATAATTCTCCAGCAAAATCTTGAAAAGCACTCTATGAAAACCCAAATTTTGCAGGCAATTCATTTACTATCAGTGCCATGAAATAGTTTTAGATGCGAATGAATTTAAAAACACCGAGCGAGTCCACATGCATATCGTACTATTCATCACAGACACCCTATATACTATCGGATGGTACGACACGTTTCAGTGTCCAAGTTTCCGCCAAGTGCTGGTAGATTGACCCTATCCTATGTAATGAGTTAGGAATTTAACTGACACAAGCTGAACTCAAGTTTGATGTTTATTGAACTTAAGCTTAGACGTTATGATTATCAACACATTTATCTCAAAAATTTGTCTTACAAGTAACACTTTTTACAAACGTGAATCATGATTCAGTTCAAAACCGTACCATCTTGCTTTAGTGGGAAATCCAAATCAGTAATCAAAAAATGTTAAGTTGTGTCGTAATCAAAGAGTAATTCTGTATCGTAAGCTAGTTTATCGAAAACGATACCTTATAGCATTGCATGTGGCGTTTTTATTTGTGAACGATAACGACGATACACAAACAAGAACCACGGATATTAATAAAGACTTTCAAAATCAGATCAACTGAGAAAAGGGAGATTACCTACTTGGCCAATCCCCCTTTTGATCAAGATTAACGATCTTTTAGCATCGTCACTACTTCTACTCCACATTGTTATGAAGATATTATTCGTATTATTATAACGTGCGCGTTGTGGTTTACTACTTTGAGTAGCTAGCAGTTTGTTAGATTGGTATTGGCGGCGAGGATGAAAGTAAACAAATCAAAATTTTGCGAGTTAGATTCTTGATTCTCATTCGCTCGTAGCTTTATACATAGCTAATACTAACAGGGCTCAACACAATATTGTGTTCAAAGTTGCAAACAATAGAAAGAAACACTTTAAAAACGTATACCGTTTCGTCTTTGTTGTTAGTTGCATTTTTTTTCGGTGATTCTTTAACGTTAGTCGATTGTGATACATTTTTGATAGAACAGAATTGAAAGTGTAGCTATTATCCTGTACTATAGCAGTGCGGTTTGCTCTCCTTTCCGATCGCAGCATTTAAACTACAACAATGATGCAACGTTCGAATATAATATTACAAGTCCTTCCTTTTTATGAATACGAGTACTTGCATATAGTAAAGAATATGCTAAATTTTCACATAAGAACCACGCCCCTACATTATGCACGTTTTGGCAATGCACCAATGAGAACCTCACAGACGGGACCGAAGTAAATGCAATCATAATGCGAAATTAAGCATTAGTAGAAAGTAAAAGCGTACATTACTCTAAAGGAATATTCTATTTAAAATGCTTGAAAATGTCTCATGAAAACAAAAATACGTACGACCAACCAAGAGCTTTAGTGCACAATACGGAACAAGGGAGCGGAAAACAGTTTGATACTATTTGATAAGCTATATTTTAATCTTAAATCGCCTCACATCAATCACAAGTAAGTAATTAAGTAACGCAATATAGACAGACACAAGCAGTTCTACCGATATAAACTGTCTTTTCTGTTAACAATAAACTCACAAACTCTGTAGTTGACATGTTCTGATAATGTGATGAAATGTCTTATAGTTCTCTTCATTTGTCCATTCAATTCGAAACTGCATTCCTCTAAGTTTAGGCACCTTTAGTTTCTTTACGTGTACCATAACAGTTCACGTTTTATACATGTTGTTTCAAACATAAAATACTGCGATAAGCTTTATGCATGCACGAGTTATCTGATATTGTTATTATTATTGGATTATAAAATGGAAAAGATTCACGATTTATTTTTAGCAAGTCACCTCACTGTCACAAATCATTATGTTTATTTGTCGCGCATTATGTCTTTCTCCTAAACGATTCCACTTATGCAGCAGATTTCAGATGTTTGATAACAGCGCGTGAGGAATTAAACGATTACTTAATGAGTAACCTTTTGAATACTAAAATGAACATGTTTTTTGCAAATCACGTTGAGACGAACTACACAGAAATGTTAACATGTGCATATGTGTTTATAATGTTCCAGTTTATGCTGTAAAAACTTTTATGGTCCAAAAAATTTGGAAAGGATATCTATCATTTATATACGACCATTGTTGTTACAGTTTTGGTTTACCTGATTTGACCTCAAGGATATTCACTGTGCTGGTTCCACCGTTTAAACCCGATAAAAGATAATCCATACATGGATTAAATTTTTGACTTACTTTTGTCTTTACACGTAAATAACTTCATCTTGTGCAGCAGGACATTATTTCATCCTTACAACATCCTTACTCCTGAAGAGGGCTCGTGTTTGAGACCGAAACGTAGAGAAATAAACTTTTTTATTCCTCTTACACTCGTCGCCTCCCATCTTTCATTTATTTCGTTTAACATATGTATACTTTCTGTATCCATTTTGCAGCAATATAAAAGTTGACGAAGACGGGGACGACAGGTATAGCTTACTGGTGAACTTAGAGTTGTAAGTGTATGGCTACCTACATTTGAGGTTGCTATTTTTTCATAGGTATTTTTTGATCTTAGCAGAAAATGTTTCAGGGATTTACAGCTACAATCTCAATACAAAATTTAGATAATAAACCCGGAATAGTAATATTTATCAACAAAAAAAGACGCACAAACGGCTAAGCATCAGCAAGACTCTTCGTTCTGAAACGTTTTATATGCCTTAATTTGCCTGAATTCATTCCAGAAACCTTTCCATACAAATTTTCGCTACCCACATAAAATTCCTTCATGCAACTGAATTTTCTTAAATATCCTTTACCAGCAAAAATTTGTCCCATTCAAAGATGCAAATATTTAACGTTATAGCCTATAATTTTTTCTGCATAAAAATTTGCACCAATTGCCTTACAGCACATTTTGCAACTGCTACAATCATCGCTCTATTCCATCGCTCCTCATCACATTCCTGTTCTGCGTGCAATTCTGTAAGATATTAGAGGATAATCGTAGGCTGAATATATCCTGGTATTAAAATACGTTTATCGATAACACACTTAGGTTATGGTACAAAATTTTAATCCGCCAATTAATGAGCCTCCTTTTTTCTTGATTACCCGTATGAAAAACTAAATTTTGTCGTAGTTTTTATCGAATTAAACATAACATCATACCCAGTAGTGGAGTTCACCATACCCATATTTTATGTACAGCAGATTTTAGAGGTTTTTAGAAAAGTAAGTAATTTTAGTAGTAAGAAAAGTAATTTTAGGCGCTCCAGCCCATTCACAACAAAGATTCGAACTGCTGTAGTGTGGAAATTCAATGCAGTATAAAAACTTGGACGCGATAATGCTAATGAAGAAGTCCTTGGTGAGCACTCTTCAGTACTCTACTTCAATTCATAGCTTACTTCAACTTCGTGCTGCACTGATAGCTTGGAATGGACCACTACTTTGCTTACTACAAGTTGAAGGTAAAGTTACTCATATCGATATTTCGTTGTCGGGATGAATCAAATAATTCATACAACAATTAGTCTCTGTAAAAATTGAAATAGCAGCTTCAGCTATTGCAGTCCAAACCCAACCACAATAACCATCAAACTATTGTGTAAAATATGCATCATCATTTTAATATTTGTCTTAGCGAACGTAGTAGCCATCATTTTTTACATTAAGTATTGAAACAATATGAGAAATATTATCTGTGCCGATGTGTAGCTTACTCTCTGAAAGATGTAAAACTCACAGGATTAGCCTTGCTCGTTTTCATTATTAATATTTACTACTGTTTGAGGTTTTTAACCAAGCCCACATTAAATACACCATTACGAAAGATAAAAATGCCTCCTGTTCTCCTGCTTTTTCTCTTGTGCCAAGTGTGGAAAAAATACACATCAAACGTGGCACAATCATTAATCCACCGTACTACTATGATAATACAACCACTTCTCCAACACTCTCAACATCACCACTGCACGAACACTTTTTGCCATGGCATGGATGATGGAAGTTACCATGCCCATTCTGATTTTTTTTTCTACGTGCTGGCATGCATGCAAGCAATTGTTATTTTTGAGCAGCTAATCTGCACGCTGCTGTGAATCCAGAAATGTGTGTTTCTCTATTCGTTTCAAAAATCTAGCTTAACTATCTACTCGATCCCTCCTCCTTCCACCTCAGCAAGGTCACAGCTATTTTACATGGATAAAAACTGTGCAACCTTTAAAGAGTTGAAGAAAATACAGGCGCCATTGGTTTTTCCCAAAACATGTAAAGAAACTGTGTGTGGTATGAGACAACAATGAGTAATTCACACTTCTCTCACTTCGAATTGATCACCGCATCATGTGGGAATTCGCAACCGAAACTAGCAATCACTACCACTTAAAGATATGTTCCCACTTCTGAAGTAATGATAACGACAATACATTTAAATGGGAAATGCACAAAAATATATTGACTATTGGTCATTATTTCAGTGACTTTTGATTATTATTTGCGTATATGAAATTCATGCTCTATGAATTTTGTGAGAACTCTAGATACTTAGCTACCCTACAAATTTATTGCTTCATGATAGTACACTGATAGCTGGTTGAGCTTTATAGCATACACAGCTCGAAACTCGTGTCTGGATGATAGTACCAGCAATGCATTAAAGTTCATAACCACGACTGCTATTAGAACGAATAATAATATAATTTACTTGTTGCGGTGACCTCTGAATGTTTTCCAGAGGAAGCAGAATCAGTCAAGGGTTTTGATACATGAACGCAAGCAAGACATTTGCAGTCTGAAAGTAAGGTGGGACCGGATATGTTGATGATTTTCTACCTTCCCACCCATCATCATTATCCGTGTGTCCAGCGGAGAGTGGGTTGGAAAGAAAGAGGGAGAGAACAAATTCATGCAATGCTAAAATTACCGAGCTAAATTCATGAAACGAAAGAAGTTGTTATAAGTAAAGTAACTCTTATCTTGATGGCTTAAAAGGATGTGTATGCCTCTATGAATGTGTGTGTAGTTTTTTATCTGCCTAAGTATGACGATTAGTGTTTGCGTGCTCATGTCGAATTTTTTTTCTCAAACTTTAAAAACAAAAAAAACGTATTTAAAAAATCGTAGGTTTTTCTTATGATGAAGATTCTATTGTGTGGCTTTGTTCAGATCTTTTGAATTGTTAATATTTGGAGGTTTATGGTATTTTTTTCCTCTTGATCTGGCTTGGACACTGGAGTCTAGATTTGAAGGCCATTCCGTATTTCACACAATATATAATATATCAAGGCAATTCAGGATCATGAACCAAAGCAGTACATTGGAGAATAGGATGATACAAAATATTTCAATATGAATCAATTTCAGTCGATAAATTATTCGCTAGACTCGCGCAGATGAAGAATCAGATGTGATATATTATTTGTTGCATGCATAAAGCTCGCTTATTTGAGTTCCGTAACGAGATATGGCATACTATTTATATATTGTCCATATCTCGCCCTAAATTACATACATACAATGCATACAGCTCAATACTTCATTCACGTCAAGTTCATTTGATAAATGGTTTTGAAACTAATGAGTACCGGTCTTAAAAGCGTTACGAAAATATTGCATGGACGCAGAAATTAGCCGAGGAAATCATAAATGCACAAAAATATATTCCATATTTTGATGCATCTGATCACCCCAAAAGATTTGACATGGATAGTATTGCTTCTCGGAGTGGGAGTAGCTATTTTTGTTAAATTATGTCTCTCTTCAGACAATACATCATTGCAATGACATTTGTGGTCTTTGTCAACTATGTTTCTCACCTTCCTGACGGAACTCGCAAATATCCAAAGTTTCTTCAAGTTTGCACATGCATTCGTAAAATTCATGAGTGAAGAGATATCTATTAAGATTCACGAACAATTTACAACATCACTGAAACAAAAGCAAGAAGAGGAAAAAACTAGTTTGCAATTATGTAGGTTGACTCATATTATTCGGAATGTTAAAGTAAATATTTTTCAAACTGATGTCAGCATTCCTGCACTTAAAACATTAACGCATATTACTTTTTTTCACTTGTTCGTTCAATAAAAATAGCTTTAGCGCAATTTATCCAGTTTTCTTGCTGGGTGTATGCGAACCGTCCATCTGTTCCAATTGCATGACCAACTGTAGAAAAAAGGATGAGGATTGAGGATGATGACGGGTTAAGTGGCCAGACGAAGAAGGCAGGGCACGTCTATCCAGAAAGGATGCACGGTTTATTAACATGAGACAAGACAAAAAAACACAGGGAAGCCGGTATTCAACAGGAGCAGCAGGCTTTACAAAATATTGTGAAAGACATGCAGTTAAACTGAGTCACAAGGAGATTCGCCTCGTTTCAAATATTATCTCATTCCCATTTTCTCTATCTACTTGCTCGTCTCCATTTTAGGTTTAGGCACAATAATAAAAAACACACTCGCTTCACGTATCCACAAACAACGTACTAACTGATTTTCATTCTTCTACGTGGTTATTCCAATATTTGAAGGTTTTGGGGTCTCTGTAACCCTGCAGCAATCTTCACTGAAAGCCATCTGATCATGTAAGGAGTCTTGTGAGAAAGGAATTGTCCACGGTAAAACTAAACCCCTTTTTACGGATTAATGGACACGTTTCTGTCGACGTAATTGTAGCGGTAGTAACAAGTACGAAAACTGTACTATAGCTTTGAGCAGATCGTCTCTGTTTCTCTCCAGTAAAAACAACAAGTCTGATGTACAAATCCCTGAAGGGAGTCGTAAAAACTAAAAATAAACAAGACACATGAAGGTATGCATGGGCATAAGACCGGAACGGAGCGCTTTGAATGAGTAAAAATGTAGATATTCTTCTTCTTATAGTGATGATAAAATTTGTTGGGTCACTTTGGATTCCAGCATGGCAGACCGACTCAAAAACCAAGTTTTTCCCTGTAATCGTTCGTCTTGATGTTTCTCTTTTTCTTCCTCTATTATCATGATCATGCCCTACATTTCGATTTCTCCAGCATCTAATTCGACGTTTTTTAAAATAATATTTTCCCCTTGTTCTTCCAGTATTTAAAGAGTGCGCATAAATAATGGATAGTGATGATGAAAAGGAAATAAAAGGCTCAGCAGACGTCCTTCGTCGCCGTTTCAGGATTGTTGTATCGACTGCATTCACTCACTCAACGTACGTCTCGTGACGAACTGTGAACACCAGCGTTCAAAAATTACGCCTACTTCTTCCAGAAAATTGTAGGAAAACACTGCCACAAACCATTAGGCAAAACCCTTACGGCTAGCTACCACGTTTACCAGCTTGTTTTTTTACTCAGTTTGCCGTCTTTAGATCACTTTTCGTTCAAAAAAATAGAGAGCAACAAAGATAAGAATGTTTCAACAATAATAATGCCTGGAAGGTTGAACTACTGATTGAATGAATCATCACAATCTAGAATCGACCGCAGATGAGTTCCAGTTTTCAAACAGAAGCAACAAGTTACACTGATATTTGAAAAATCTGAAACAACAAGAGAGAAAACAAAGTCCATATTTAGGCATTACTCTTCTGGCACTACTTTTTGGGGAATCCCAGCTTGCAAAAATTCATCACAGGAGTTAACTTCGTGGAGTTGTACAATGTTTCATGGACAATATCTGAAACAGTATGAATGTTCACTTTCAACTTTGATCGTTTTCTCATTATTACAAATTTTATCTCCTATAAACTTGTAATATGATGATATAAGATAAATTGCAAACCGCTTGTGTTGCTGGTATTAGACGGTGAACGTCACTCAGAAAAACTCAAACATGACGAAAGAAAAAAATACGACGAGACGTCAACCATCGACGACAAGCTTTGCTGAGTAGTTATTCTGACAACAGTTAAAACTACACTCTTGAGCTTAACAAATTCTTTTCTCTAAATTTTCTTTCTGACATCTCCGCATATCATACAACTTCTCTCAAACGTGCTATGGGATGATGCTGTCTCAATGGTTGTTCCTGTCGGACTGCATGGTTGATTGCATGGTGCTCAGCCATCACATCACCAAAAATGTTCATATGAGCATCCCCACATGAAGCGTATGTGGCATGAGTGTAAATAAATGTCTAGCGTGAATGTGGAATAAGAGGATGCTATTCAGCAATAATACCAGAAAACATGCTCTGAGAAGAGCTCACCAAGTAAATTAAAGAACAGAGTCGGGTTGTGTATACGAATTCCACACATACAAACTTGTGCATTGTCTGTGAAGAACATAAACTTACATTCAATTCTTCGTCTTTACCACCACCGTCATGTGAAGTTTATATTGTCATGTTCGTTTGGGTTTTTAATGTTGGTGGTGGTAATATAATAGCCATATATCCACCTCTTGTCCTTTTTTACAAGCCACTTTGCCCTAGTCACCAGGAGAAGCGGTACAGCTGTAGCACATTGTTGAACACTTTGCCGAGTTCATGTTTCCATCATTTCATACGCAATCCACTACTGACTTGAGAACAGAACAGAATGAGGGAGCTCTTCCAACTAACTTGAATTCTTAGGCATCCCACTGTATTATTTTTCTCCCAAAGTAAAGGTGCATAATTAAGCACATGTGCATGCAACCTGTTCGCTACGCAGCCAAATGGTGGGATTCATTTTAATGGTTTGAATGTTATCTTCATGGTTTCATGAGATGTTCGTTTCTAAAAGGTAGGCATACTAGCACATTTTTCTTTCCGAGTGCCTCATCTTCAGTATTTTTTGTCGATAGGGTTGATTCATAATTAGGTTCGTTCAATACAGACATAGTGGGTTGTGTTGTGTTAATACAAAGAAGAAAATGATGAGACAAATTAAACTCATATTACATCCAAGCAGCTATGTACATAGGGGTTGTGGTTGGGCTCTCTAATGTATTAGCCTAATCGACTTCCGAAGAAAGGCAACATCCACTGACCAATGAAAGTTTTATAGGGAGAGTCGTAACTAGGCAAAAAACCTGATGTGTATTCTAGCAAGCAAAAGAAAAATTTACACCGACTTGCAATACCATCTTTCATTTTCATAAGGCACAATGTTGTGCTTTTGGTTTAAAGAAGTCTGTGGGTAATGAGCGCTCAGGAATCGATTTTCCATTTAAGGTTGTAGGCTCCGCTCAAATACCTTTTTGCGAGAATTACTATTTGTCCTCTAGTTATTGTTCGTGAGTTTTTTAAAAATCCGAACGATTGTTTATTTGTATCAGTCTCACGAAATGTCATCATGACGTAAGTAAGTAACTATTGTGGATGTGTAGTTCTAGGAAGCTATGCGCATAATCGAAGTAAGGAGGCATTGTTGATGTAACGAGAACTAATATGTGGTCAAGTCCAATTTCACTAAGTTTTATGTGTTTTACAGTTCCCAAACTATTACACGACAGGTGAAAAGGCGACATGCTTCATATTCTGAATTGTTCGCTAAAACCTGCATATATCACTGATGCATATCTCCAGCAGCAGCAGCTGACTTTCGAAATGACGCAGCCATGAAAGACAGACATTTCTGTTGTTCTTGCGATGTTTCATATTATCTCTACTTTCTTCAAAAAACGCCATGGAAGGCCAGTATAATTTGAAGCCATTTATGAACGCAAAATACTTTAAATGTAAGACTGAATACGACAATTTGCGCATTAATAAAAAAAACTTACGCCATACCATCCTCGTTGCAAACCGTTCTTTTTAATATGCTGCCAAAAAGATTCTTGTTTATTAAAAGTGTATCAACACATTACATTCTGTTTTCTGGGCGAGGTTAATCTCGTATTTAGCTCAGCAGTTTTCGATAATTGAATATGCCTGGTGGACTTTGAAAGTTATACAATGTTTCTAGGCATTATAATCATTAACTTAAATAACCACGCTTATTAAGCATTGCGTCACGCATGTGCATATTCAAATCGTACACGATGTTCTTATTCCGAGAGCAGGTTCTTATGTATGTGCATGCAGGTTCCCAGTACTTTCGACGACAAATAGTGGATTAAAATAGGGATAAATTTAAAGCCTAGTATGAGGTATACAGAAACCTGAAAGCTCAAGGTTCTGGCTCATCCCCCTGGGGCTCATGGGCAATTTTCCTCTAAATCCTGATTTTGCTACAGCTTATGTACCTCAACCTATTGAACTGAAACTTCGCACAGGGGTGTTGATGAAGTTGAGATTTTTTAAATTTGAAGAAAGCAAATTCGGTAGCTCCTTATGCAGGCAATTGCAGTTTTACAAATTTTTAGGCAGATACTTCAAGAAATTAGTTCAACAAAGCTCTAGAAATTTAAGTCTAACTCTAGGATGTCGTAATGCTTGATTCAAGCATTGCAACGGTTTATTTTGCTTCATAGTAGCAAGGGGATGTGGCTTGATAGTGTCTTAGAATAAATTAGCATTATGGTAGTTTTTAAGATGACTTAATGGCATCAAAAATAATAATTCCTAGGCTTGATCCGTCTGACGCCAGAGCATCATCAGAGCATGCGCAAACTACTTAAAAACACATAATATCTAAACCTTCGTGTGACATCTGCAGTAGCTAAATCATAACTATTAGGACCTGCAACATGTTTTTTTTTTTTTGTTTTTACAGAGAGTAAACCAAAATCTTATCCGGAAAGAATGCTTACAGAGAAAATAGTTTTACTATAGCTCTTTTTATGTATTAATATTTTTTCCGAAGCAGTTACTTGCTGACACCGCAATATATTACGTGAATAAACATAGTATGTATGTAATTTAACGACTTGTCAGGATCAGACATTTAAGCTGGTCTGTTTTAGCTTGGTACACCCCAAAAAGGAATTATAAGTTTAGCAAAGCTTCTTAGCTGACATTCATTCCGCTGCCTGCTCAAAGAGGTATGTTTCGATTACTACCATTACGCACAAATACAAATGATATAAAATCAACTTGTTGCCAAAACAAAGGGGCAATGGCATGAAATTTAGTTTTCATGCTGTTTGTTAGAGTTAATATTGGGTTTTTTAAATTTGGCAATCAGGCACATTCGTTGGCTGATACCAATCTGAGAAATAGCTTCCTCTGTGTCTATTCAAAAGTAACGTTACCTCATTGATTTGGGACACTTGGAAAAAAAATCGTCCGTTTTTCTTTTGTTTGGAAAACCAAGTCCATCTTAGTAATTAATGCATTCGGTAAAGTTGACCATTTCAAGAGCAAGCTCTAACCTTCAGTAAGGTATCACTTTTTATTTGCATAATATGAATCTTGATTGGATTTTATTAGGACATAGAGCAGTTTTACAAGACATTGTCCAGATAGCCCATTCCCTTTTAAAGTAAAAGAAAAATTCATGTTGACAAGGATGGTCATGGTTGTTGCCAGTGTTAATCTCCTTTCCTTCTGTGGCGAGTCCGATGTACTCAAGATTATAGCTACACTTGATCATTGCATTGCTTCGGGAGTTTTTTTCGTCAAATGAAGTAAGCAAACTGAATTTCAGTGTTTACTGTGGGTAGATAGTATTTCTTACAAACTTTACTACTGCAGTCATATATTTTTCCAGTCATCATCTTTGCGAAGTTCAGTCGGCTACGGCAAAGTTTGATATAGCATGTGCAACACCGTTCATAGTCCGATGATGCTATTTTCTCAGCAAAAAGTAGCCGAACTAATTACTGAAGAGAACTATAGTAGATCATAGAACAAATGCAGCTCAGAGCATGCTTCGCAAGTAGCTTATTCATCATTGGTACACAACCAAGTGAAGTAGTCAGTATAAAAACATCCGCCAGCCACGAAACTAATTTATTATGTAAGGAAAGCTCCTGTAATACAATGATATAATTAACACAACTTTTAAAACTTATCTCTTACGAGAGTGGTTTTTGTTTTCGTTAATTACGTTTTGTCCGAACAAAGCACAATGCACCTGTGTGTGGTTCAGTTAGTCAAGAACAACTTTGCGGTTTTTTTTTCAATTTGTGCACAAATGACAGAAAATCAACTAATAGCATATCAATATCTCTGTCAATGTAATTAAAGTCAAAATAAATGAATAGTTACAGTATCGGAAAAGTTTCTTTTTTTTCGCGAAGTTGTTATTAATGAGCAACATTTCTAAAGTCTCTTGATGAGTGGACGAAGTCAGTGAAAGCAATCGAAATAGATGTGCATTGCCGTATTAGTATAAGAAACATGACAAAACTGGGTGACACCTCATCAAGCAGGATCTTTGCACCTACCCAGGCTCTAACACTGTTTGTACACAAGTAGCTAGTTTTAGGATGTCGAAAGTCTAAGATTAAGACCTATTGAGATACAACCAAGTAATTCCAAATATTGGAATCACAAATTTTGTAGGTACAAACACAGACACACGCTGTCCTACCACGCCAGTACTAAAATTGGATGTTCGGAGATGTAAGATTTATGTAATGCTCTGTAACTATCATTTGGGCATGTTCCTGTAATGCCTCGATTAGAAAGTCCACCGCAGTTTATGATTCGTAATGTAATAACGAATTAGTTAAAAAGCATAAGGTTTTTTATTATTCAAACAAAGCATATTAACGCAATAAAAATACATGTACGAAAACATAACATTTTTCGTGAACTAAACAAAGATGTAGCAAACACATTAGATTCTTGTGTGGCACAATTTAAAAATCACTGTAGAATACACAAACAACAGACATGTCTGTTGT